>PVIH01001206.1:146483-252629 GCA_004025045.1 Sigmodon hispidus
GATTACTACACATATATTTTCTTTGTGTTCAGCTTTCCCTCTGAATTTTTTTTTCCATCCCTGTATATCCTTATTGAAGGTCTCTTCCCCCTCCCACCACATCTGATCATTTTTCTTCTCTGCAACTCCCCATCCCCTCCCTTGGCAGGGAGCCGACAGTCCTATGGTCACACTGGCCCAACAATGCTTGGATCAGTCTCCACTCCTGGCCAAATCCAGTTTTGTCCCCCCTCCCTCAAGAGTGAGTCAGGTGTTCCTATAGATGGACTGGGGTTTGAAGGGTCAGTCCAGGGTGTTTCTGATCCCAAGCTATTCAGTGGTTGTGGTTTGCTGCTTGGGCATGTTTGGCTTTTTTTTCTTGTTTGTTTGTTATTCTTTGATTCTTTGTATTGTTCTTTTTGTTTCAATTGTATTGATTTCAGCTCTAAGCTTGATTATTTCCTGCCATCTACTCCTTCTAGGTGAGTTCGCTTCTAATTGTTCTAAGGCTTTCAGCTGAACTGTTAGGTCTCTAGGTGGGATTTCTCTAGGTTTTTCATATAGGCACCTAGTGCTATGAATTTTCCTCTTAAGACTGCTTTCATTGTGTCCCACAAGTTTGGATATGTTGTGGATTAATTTTCATTAATTTCTAGAAAGATTTTGATTTTTTTATTAATTTCTTCCTTGACCTTGATATGGTTCAGATGAGTGAGGTTTAGTTTCCATGAGTTGGTAGGCTTTCTTTGATTTTTGAAGTTGTTGAACTCTAACTTTAGGCCCTGGTGGTCTGATATGTTACAAGGGATTATTTCCACTTTTTTGTATCTGTTGATATTTGCTTTATGAACAATTATGTGGTCAATATTGGAGAAAGTTCCATGAAGAGCTGAGAAATATATATATATATATATATATATATATATATATATATATATATACATATATATATATTCCTTTGCATTTGGGTGGAAGCTTCTGTAGATATCTATTAAATCCATTTGCATCATAACCTCTTTTAGATTCTTTATTTCTCTGTTGAGTCTACATCTGGTTTTCCTATCCATGGTTGAAAGTGGGGTATTGAAGTCTCCCACTATTAGGGTGTAAGAATTGATGTGGGATTCGAGCTTTAGCAGTGTTTCTTTTACATAAGTAGCTGTCCTTATATTAGGGGCATACATATTCAGGAATGAAATCACCTCTTGACCAATTTTTCCTGTGATGAATAAGTAGTGACTCTCTTGGTCCCTTTTAATTGCTTTTAGCTTAAAGTCTACTTTGTTAGATATTAGAATTGCAACCCCCACTTGTTTCTTAGGACCATTTGACTAGAAAATCTTTTCCCAGCCCTTTATTTTAAGCCTGTGTCTGTCCTTGGGGTTGAGGTGTGCTTCTTGTAGGCAACAGAAGGATGACTTCTGTTGTTGTATCCATCTTGTTAGTGTGTGACATTTTATAGGAGAGTTGTGTCCATTGATATGAAGGGAAATTAGTGAACATTGATTCATATTTCCTGTCATTTTTGGTGGTAACTTGTTTGTATTTCCTTTCTTTGGAGTATTATTCTGTGGAATTATTGATTGTTTGTGGTTTCATGGGTGTATCTGGGGTCCTTATGTTGGAATTTTCCCTCTAATACTCTCTGTAGCACTGGATTTGTAGATAGATATTCTTTCAGTCTGACTTGGTCATGAAATATCTTGTTTACTCCATCTATGATGATTGGTAATTTTTTTAGGAAATAGTATTCTAGTTTGGCAGCCATGCTGTTTTAGCATCTGTATAGCTTCTGACCAAGCCCTTCTAGCTTTCATCGTTTCCATTGAATAGTCAGGCATTATTCTGATGGGTCTGCCTTTATATGTAAGTTTGCCCTTTCTTTAGCAGCTCTTAAAATTTTTTCTTTGTTCTGTATGTTTTGTGGCTTGATTATAATGTGGCGCGCTGACTTTTTTTTGGGAGGGGGTCATATCTATTTGGTGTTCTGTAAGCTTCTTGTATCTTTATAGGCATTTCCTTCTTCAGGATAGGGAAATTTTCTTCTATGATTTTATTGAAAACATTATCTGTGCCTTTGAGTTGGTATTCTTTTCCTTCTTCTATTCCTGTTATTCTCAGATTAGGTCTTTTTATGGTGTCCCAGATTTCCTGAACATTTTGAGTTATGGCTATTTTAGTTTTAGTATTTTCTTTGACTGATATATCTATTTGAGCTACTGAGTCTTCCACTTCAGAGATTCTCTCTTCCATCTCTTGAATTCTGTTTGTTATGCTTGTATCTGTGGTTCTAGCCTTTTTCTTCAGATTTTCTGTTTACATCTCTGCCTCATTTTGTGCCTTTTTATTGCTTCTATTTCAGTTTTTATTTCCTGGAATATTTCTTTCATAGATTTGTTCATCTCTTCGAATTTTTTGTTTGTATTTTCTTCTATTTCTTTAAGGCTATTTTTCATATCTTCTTTGAGAGCTTTTATGATCATCATAATGAATTTTTGATGTTGCTTCCTTCTGTTTCTTCTTCATTCCTCATATCAAGGCTTGTATTTGTAGGATCACCACTTTCTTCTGAAGTTACCTTGTTGTTCTTTATATTATTATGTAAATTTTTCTACTGGTGTCTGCCCATGGCTTCAGTGGTTCATGATTAGGTGGCTCCTGGCCAGTTGTGGCACTCGGGTTTGTTTGCCTCCTGTCACCTCTGAGGTAAAGGTCTGCTCAATCTCTACCTCTGCTCTGGATAGGGGACTGAATTTCAAGTCTTCAATCTTTCTCTGTTTGACCAATTGGGGGCAGGATGGCAGCTGTGCAAATTTCCTCAGCAGCGGCTAGGGTGACCGGGGCAGTCAGAGCTTATCTTCGTCTGCATATTTTTACATGTAGTTCTCTGTGCATTGTATTGATTTAATTGATGTATTATAGAGTGCATGGGTGCATGTTCTGCAGAGAGCACCTGGTCATGGAGCTGGAACCGGAACTGACAGGAGCTCAACTCTCCCTGGCAGGGATACAGATGGTCGGGCCTGCTGACCCCTCCTCACCTCTGGGCAGCGTCTGAGTCTGTCCTTCAGTGTCCCCAGTCCTTATCCGTTTGCTCAGTTGGAGGTGAGTAGCCATGCATATTTCCTCAGCAGCAGCTGGGGGGACTGTGGCAATCAGAGCTTATCTCCATCTGCTACTGGGTGAGTGGGAGAATGTTCTGCAGACAGCACCTGGTCCCCAGCATTCATTTCTTAACACTTCAGAAGACTGGACCCATGCTCTTGCTTTTCTTACTACCAGAGAGAAGTCAGATGCATTGGTACCTAGTCTCCTTCTTCTATGTATGAAGCAATTTAATCCTTGAGCATTTCTTTGTCTCATAGTTTTCTCTGAGTTAACCAGAAACATTTATTTTTTTATTTATTCTCCTTTTGGTTTGTTTTAATTTGTTGTTATTTTATTTTTAAACAACATCTCATTTTGCCTTGGTTGGGGTCTAATCACTAGAGCAGAGATAGCCTTGAACTTTTATTTCTTTTTCCTCTATCCTCAAGTGTTAATACTTCAGGTTTATGCCACAATGACTGATAATTTCTCTTTTCATAAACTTAAGGGCTACTTTTTATGTTCTCTGACTATTGTGTAACAATCACTATCACTGAACATCCATATTTCAATTGCATTTCTGAGGAAAATCTGTTCATGGAAGTTAACATATTTGTAAATACATTTGTTTATGTTATGCTTAAAAAAATTGTAGTCTGTTGGATGTAGACGGATTTAATGTCTGCAAAATTTATTGTCTTAACACCAATGTTTTCTATTGCCATTGCTTCCTTAGATTCTGATATATTTGTGTTATATTTTAAAGAATGTGAATGACTATATAGACAGACATAATACATCAATTAAATCAATACAATGCACATAGAACTACATGTAAAAATATGCAAGTATTGTATTTACATATAATATATCTATATAAAAGCAGTTTGTATGCAGAAAGACAAATCCTATTGATGAAAAGAAGAGTTCTACTGACTTTTCTATACTTTTTTGAAGTAATTAACTTAAAAAATTGGCCTGTAATCTTGGGATTGTTTCCACTGAATGCATCAATGCAGGCTTTTCTTCTAATGAAATCATAGTTAGGTATACAGCAATCTTACTCATACCATTTACTGTTCCTTCCGTTCTTAAACAGAGACTTCAGAAAGTGAACAACAATCAGCTGAGCTTAATTATGCATGAAACTGAAGCAAAATGAAGAAATTATACACTTTGTATCCACTCAAGCAGTGCAAAAACCTGACAATGTCTTATGTCAGTCTTATATCTTCTTTTATTTCCATTAGTGTGTGTAAGTATGACTAATTTATATGGGTTTTGTTTAGAAACACTGGCAATATGGCAGGTACCATGAAGGGTCTAACAGGCAAAAGCTGATAGAATGAGTGAGAGTTCTGTTTGAGTAATGATATTGTGCCAAAGAGGCACAAAAGCAATAGACCCTAAAGCTACTGTCATTGCCTAAGATGAACATTTAAAAAAAATATGGGCTATGTATTCTATTTCTTTGTAAAACTTGTACAAATGGGGTTCACCATGCATAAGGCTTTTATGCCAGTGTCAAATTAGTGACTGAGCTTTTGCCTATAAGATGGCACATGGTCAAAATAAGTCTAAAAATATTAACTGGCCAGGTTTTCTGAATTTACCCGCTCTCTATGAGGAGACCCTCTGTTCCAGAAACAATGCTTAATAAGATAAAACATCCCAAAATTTGCAGCAAATGGATAAATTTGGAAACTATCCTCCTGAGCGAGGTATCTCAAACCCAGAAAGATAAGCAGGAGATGTACTCATTCATTAGTGAACTCTAAACAAAAATATCAAAAAGCAAAGCATGTCCAAGCTGCAAACCACAACCACTGAATAGCTTTGGATCTGAAACACCTGGGACTGGCACTTGGGAGCCCATTCCCTCTAGAGGAACACCTGACCCAGTCTTGATGCTGGGGTGAGGAAACTGGATCTGCCAGGAGTGTTTGCTTAACTGAGCAATATTGGGACCTTTGGACTTCCTGCCCATGCTGTGGAGGAGATGGGAAGATGAGGAGGAGAGTGAGTGACTAGAGGGAATGGGAGGGGGAAGAGACCTTGAAAAAGGATATACATGGATAGAAAAGGTGACTTTATTCATAACAAAAAAAGGAAAGAGAAAAAAAGAAGAAAAAAAAGAACCTAGAAACAACCTAGATTCCCCTCAAGTGAGGAATGGATTAACAAGCTGTGATACATCTACACAATGAAGTACTACTCAGCAGTAAGAAACAATGGTAGTCTATAATTTGCAGGCAAATGGATGGATTTGGAGACTATCCTCCTGAGCGAGGTATCACAAACCCAGAAAGATAAGCAGGGGATGTATTCATTAGTGGACTTTAAACAAAAAGAAAAGCATGTCCAAGCTGCAAACCACAAACACCGAACATCTTGGGATCTGAAGCACCTTGAACTGCCACTTTTGAACCCACTCCCTCCAGAGAAACACTTGAGCCAGTCTTGATGTGGGGATGAGGAAAGTGAATTTGCCTGGGGTGGATGCTGAACTAAGCCACCTTGGGATCTTGGGACCTCCTGTCCTTGTTGGGGAGGAGATAAGGAGATAGGGAGAAGAGTGACTTGTAGGGGCGGGAGGGGAAGGGCATTTGTACAAGGGGATACATGGATAAAAAATGAGACTTTATTAATAATAAAAAAGCTAGAAAAAATATAATAGAATGAAGAATCAATGGAGCTTTTATTTCAGAGCTAATAGTTTAGTTGACATATAGACATAAAATTATCTGCAATATATTGTTATATATCTTAAATAATGAATAAAATACTGCATCCTATCTAAGGGTGCTATAAAAGAAGCTCTCACAAAAGAGAAGATTCATGGAAGATTTTGTCTCACCCTTTTCTCCTTAGTTATTTGAAAAGATACATCTTTGTTGATTAATTTTAATCAAGATCCCTTTATGTTTTTAATAGTTTGAGTTGACAAGTATTTATATAAATTATCTCTTTTATTATTTTAAAATTAAAATTTAGGCAACTCAATCTTTTTAAAACCAGTATGATAGATATGTATATTTTAAATAACATTTCATAAAGTAATTGTATTTTAAAAGAGAACAAATTAGTCAGTGGTGTTTGGTCTTACATTAAAAGATATTAGGGGGCTGAAGAGATGGCTCAGAGTTTAAGACCATTGATTGTTAGTCCAAAGGTCCTTAGTTCAATTCCCAGCAACCTCGTGGTGGCTCACAACCATCTAGGATGACATCTGGTGCCTTCTTCTGTATACTGTATACATATAAATAAATAAATAAATAAATAAATAAATAAATAATCTTAAAAGATTATACTAATTTATTGTGCATGTGCACAGGAGAAAAAGAGTAGCTAGATGAAGAGGAGTAAAGTGAGAGATAGAGAGAGGGAAGGAGGCATGTGCCAAGGGATCAGGAGATTGGCTCAATGTCTGAGTCTTTACTCACTTCACCATCTCGTAGGCCCTGGGCTTAGCTCTCTTTCTTTTTTATCACTTTCTTATCTGGTTTAAAAAAATCAACCATGTTTTCAGTGTTACATATGCATTCAATCAATGGCAATTTTTTAAGTACATGAAGAAAATTTAGCCCATACCAATATTTACAGCAAGAAAATATATTTGAAAACTACTTTAGATCATTGCAGAGAGCTTTGATATTACATGAGAACTTAGTAAATAACAATTTCTAAGCCCAATTACATTGTGATTTCTCCTGCATGAATTCTTGTTGTATAAAAGAAATTCAGAGTCAGATATCGGGGAGAGGCTGAAATATCAAAGGGAGAAACACCACAGTCAAGTCTCACCCAGCTATCTTTCAGCTACGTAAGCCTAGACCGTCACCATTGCTTCTAATGCCTCATATGTTTTCTTACACCTGCCTTAAGTACCTACTTTGTAATGAACATCAAATCCAGGTTAAGAGTAAATACATGGTGTAAGCAATCCTAACACACCATGTGATGAAACCAAGATGTTGCTGGGTAAAATAAAAATACTTGGCATTATTCGGTAAAGCCAACATGGTAAAGTCAACATGGCACAGTACATGGAGGGCATGCCCCTAGGCATGGCTTTGTGGATCCATGCCCACCCTTTTCTAAAACACAAACCACCACCAGTGACAGTCCCTTCTCTCTCTTCTCTCTTCTCTTCTCTCTCTCTCCCTTCTGTCTGTCTCTGTCTCTCTTTGTCTTTCTTCTCCCCCACTCTTCTTCAAGTATCTGCTCAGTAACTCCCTGAAGTAAACTCTTTTGTGGCATCTGATAGTGTGTATGTGTCTGTCCCCATGCATGAAACCAACACATAGGCTACTACTATTTGGTAGTTAGCCTTGAACTCACAAAAACACAGAATGATATCTGCCTCCCAAGTGATGGGATTAAAGGCATGACCTTCCTAGACTGACTGTGGGTAGATCTATTCTCTGGTATTTCAGACTGGTTTTATTTAATATATAACATATCACCACATATAAAGGTGTATATATGGATCCACAAAGCCATGCCTAGGGGCATGCCCTCCATGTACTGTGCCATTACATAATTTATATTTTCTGATTTTTTTATTATGGTTTTATTAATTCATTGCAGTGTTTTCATTTAAAGGGTATCAATTCACTATGACTACATTGTTTAGAGAGCAAAGATGCATTTATGATTTTTTAAAAAAATGCTGTGTGAAATACCAAGAAGTAAACATGTGAGTCTTTCTCTTCCTTACTACTTTATTTCATCAACTCCATATTTTTCAGACATTTGTCTTATACTACCCAGTAGCTATTGGAAATATATTTTTTGTCCTTAACTGATTTTCAGTGTATTCCAATGCATTGTTTGGCTTAGTTTGTTGCTGCTGTAACAGTTAATTTGCTTCTCTTCAGTGACAGTGGAGATTGAACACTAAAAAACAGAGTGCTCACTAAGATGATGCCCATAATAATACAAATAGGGGTGATATCCAAACTAGCATATGCATAAGAAACAAGGTATAATAAAAACATAAAAAGGCTAGGCACATGTCCCTACCACAGATCATAAATCCTCAACTACCAAATCCAATGATACTAACATAGCTGAAGGGCTAAACAAAGGATTTAGAAGTGCGCTTATAAAAATAACCTATAATTTCAAAGTGGAAACAATGAACCAGATGAATCAAATGAGAAAAGTATTTCAGGACAGATATGAGAAAGTGAACCATGTTAAACAGAAATACAGCAAGATGACAGAGGTGTCAAAAAATAAAAAAAAAATAAAAATAAAATAGAAAACAAGAAAATAAAGACATCCAAGATTTAAAAGTACAGTAGAAAGCATCACTTAAGGAGTAGAACACTATGGAGAATACAAGGCTTAATAAATAGCACATTCAGACATAATACAGAATAAAAGAACTATGGTGATCATGCATCAGAGAAACCTGATACTCAACTTAGGGTCCATAGAATAGAAAATGGTGCTGAGGTAAAAAGAAAGTCATAGAAAATTACTGAATGAAACTACAGAATATCTCCCAGAGCTAGAATAGTTTTATGACCCCTTTCTGTAGTAAGAAGCCTTTTGAATCCCAAGTAGACATGTTCAGAGGAGAACATTTTGTAGTACTGTATTGAACAAACCAGGAATATTAAGCAAAAATTAAGAGCTGCAAGATGAAAATATTAACTCACATAAACTTTTAAATCAGAATTATTCACAGAAAATCTAAAGAACCGAAAAACATGGAGTGATGTATTTACAGTACTGAAAGCAAATTACTAGATAGAAAAATTATTATATATAAAAAGACACTATCTTAAGAATTAATAAATTACACTCAACTCAGTCAACAAGCAAACAACCTAAAATGTTGAAAGACAGTAACAGAAATAATTGAGTCCAGTTGGAAATAACTTAACAAATTACAAAAGTCAGTAAAGTAAGGCTCAGGACCAGATAGATTTGCTGATAAACTCCATATAACCTCTAAGCATCACTTCACACAAATGCTTCTCAAACTGATCTACAAAGCAGAAAAGAGGACAGTACCAAACTCAGTGTATAATGTTCTATTGCTCAGATATTGGAATAGAAAGAACATAGCTTTTCTTTGAGATTCTTGTTTTTATTTTTATTTTTTATATATATTTATTATTTGGTGATTTTACATCATGCACTCCATCAAACACAGTTATCAGTCCAAGTGAATGAAAACCTTAATATAAATGCAGTCACGTTGAACTTGAACTTGATAGATAAGAAATTGGGAAATACCCTCCAACGTATTGGCACAGGTGACCACTTCCTAATTATAACACCAGTAGCACAGACACTAAGAACAATTAAAAAGTGGGATCTCCTGAAACTGAGATGTTTCTGTAAGGCCAAGAACACAGTCAATAAGAAAAAATGACAGCCTACATAATGGGAAAAGATTTCTACCAACCTTACAAGCAACAAAGGATTGATCTCAAAAATATATAGAGAACACAAGAAACTAGAGTCCAAAACCCTTAAATCACCCAATTAAAAATGGGATTCAGAACTAAAAAGGGAATTCTCAGCAGAAGAATTACAAATGGCTGGGAGGCACTTGAAAAATTGTTCAACATCTTTACCCATCAGAGAAATGCAAATCAAAACAACTTTGAGATACCACCTTACATCTGTCAGAATGGATAGGATCAAAAACACAGGTGATAGCCTATGCTGGAGAGGATGCAGAGCAAGGGAAACACTCCTCCATTGTTGGTGGAAGTGTAAACTTGTTCAGCCTCTCTGGAATGCAATATGACAGTTTCTCAGAAAACTGAAAACCAATTTTCCCAAGAATCCAGCAATTCCACTTTTAAGGAAATACCCTAAAGACGCATATTTGCACTCCAAAAGCATTAGTTCAGCTATACTCATAGCAGCATTATTCATAATAGCAAGAACCTGGAAACAAACTAGATGTTCCACAACTGAAGAATGCGTTAACAAACTGTGGTACATCTACTCAATTGTGTATTAATCAGCAGTAAGAAAAAAAAATGATATCCTAAAATTTGCAGGCAAATGGATGGATTTGGAGAATATCCTCCTGAGTGAGGTCTCACAAACCCAGAAAGATAAGCAGGGGATGTACTCACTCATTAGTGTACTTTTAAAAAATTGTCATTGTATACAAGAGCTCAAAGGTAGAACATAACTAAATAACACAATGCCTCACTTTGTGCATTGATAGCCTCTGGCAGGGGTGTGAGTGAAGAAAGACTTGTTTTCTTTAAGGGTCTGGCCACAGGGAGTTTAATTATGCTCCAGTAAGTAAATGAGCAGCATGAATGGGCTTTGTGTGTGTGTGTGTGTGTGTGTGTGTGTGTGTGTGTAAATGGGGAGATTATAAGAATGGGTATGAGTCTGAGAGGACTGAAAGAGCATATCTTAACATAAGAAAGGCTGTGCCTCGCAAATCTATAGACAAAATAATCTACTAAAAGAAAAACAAAAGTGTTTCCTAAAAATGACTCACAACGTAAATCAGTGTTATCCTTATCAGAGGAATTAAATGAGCACCCAAGAGGCAAATTGGCTCTCTCTGAAGAGCCACTTTGCCACCGCTAAGCCTGATATTTCCATTACTACATGGGATTATAAAACACTGTTTCAGCACAATCATCCTTGATATTCTCAAACAGGAAAACATTGCCTTATTTTTTTCCCACAAATTTCCTCACAAGGACTATGCATCCAAGTTAGTGTTTTTAAGACAAATTACATAAAAGAATAAAACACATCATCATAATTGTTCCAAGTCACTTTCTTATATCAATCAAATTCTAAAAAGCAAGGAAAACACGCACAAAACAATCATGAATTAATGTCAACAACAAAGGAGTATAAAAGGAATGGAGAAGAATGTGGTGACATTGGAGAGTGACTTATGCCAGATTCAGGTTTATAGCCCTACTGAAAAGTCTGCATGTAAACCTGGACTCTAAGTTCATTTATCTGTTCATTGGGGTAATTGGAGCTAGCTTTCCTGCCTGAATGCAGTAGAAACAATAATTTTAACAATGTGAAGTTAATTTTTAAAAACAAATATGACTGTCAATTCTTATATATTACCTTAAAATTACAGAAAAGATAAAGTTGTTTATTTTCCTTCTAATTCTCTTTATAAATCACCAAGTCACATTGTCTTATAAAATATTAAGGCAAAAGCATATTAATCACTATATTTTTCATGGTAATCATCAGAAAAAGTGAAATTTTTATGTATAAAAAAAATTCTGTCAATAGGACAGAATGACTGCCTACAGAATGGGAAAAGATTTTCACCAACCCTACAAGTGATAAAGGACTGATCTCTAAAATATATAAAGAACTCAAGAATCTAGAGCCCAAAACCTTGAATAACCCAATCAAAAAATGGGGTTCAGATCTAAAAAGGAATTCTCAGCAGAAGAATTATGAATGGCTGAAAGGCACCTGAAGAAGTGCTCATCATCTTTAGCCATCAGAGAAATGCAAATCAAAACAACATTGAGATACCATCTGATACCTGTTAGATTGGCTAAGATAAAAGATGCAGAGGACAGCCTATGCTGGAGAGGATGCGGAGCAAGGGGAACACTCCTCCATTGTTGGTGGGAGTGTATTGTTCAGCCACTTTGGAACGCATTATGGCAGTTTCTCAGAAAACTAAGAATCAATCTCCCCAAGGACCCAGCAATACCACTTCTGGGTGTATACCCTAAAGAAGCACAGTCACACACCAAAGGCATTAGCTCAACTATGTTCATAGCAGCATTATTTGTAATAGCAAGAACCTGGAAACAACCTAGATGTCCCTCAACTGAAGAATGGATTAACGAACTGTGGCACATCTACACAATGGAGTACTACTCAGCAGTAAGAAAAAAATGATATCCTAAAATTTGCAGGCAAATGGATAGATTTGGAGAATATCCTACTGAGTGAGGTATCACAAACTCAGAAAGATAAGCAGGGGATGTACTTACTCATTAATGGACTCTAAACAAACAAACAAACAAGAAAAAAAGCAAAGCATGCCCAAACTGCAAACAACAACCATTGAACAGCTTGGGATCAGAAACACCCTGGACTGACTCTTCGGATCCCACTCCCCTTAGAGGAACACCTGACTCACTCTTGAGGGAAAGGGGAGAAAACTGGATCTGCCAGGAGTGGAGACTGAACTAAGCAACATTGAGGCAGTGGGATCAGGGGACTGCCTGCAGCCTGCCCAGGGATGGGATGGGGATTTGTAGAGAAGAAAGAATGACCTGATGTGGTGGGAGGGGGTAGGGACCATGAATAAGAATATACAAGGTTAG
The DNA here is from genome assembly GCA_004025045.1 of Sigmodon hispidus. NCBI lineage: Eukaryota > Metazoa > Chordata > Mammalia > Rodentia > Cricetidae > Sigmodon > Sigmodon hispidus. The sequence goes on from PVIH01001206.1 coordinate 158,867, forward strand.
AAAGTGTGACTTCTTTGTTCATAATATTAATAATAACAATAAAATGAGAAAAAGAAAAAAAAGAACTGATTGATCAAATACAAAAAAAATAAATAAATTCTGATCATGGAAAATCATTATTCTTTAATTATGCACAAATAGAAAGGAAGTGAGCATATTTTAGTGAAAATTTATATCTCTCTTATTTTTTAAAGTAATTCTAGTTCTGTCATTTGTTTTTAGCCAAGAGCTACACAGTTTGATGTTCTCATGCTTCTGTATCTGCTGTGAACTGAGATGTGAAAGCCCCTTGTGTCATCATTAAAGTCATTCTAATAAATGACCACAGAAAGACCCACCACGTTGGCCCAGCATTTTCTCTCTTTCAATCCACATGAATCAGAACCACTGGAGTTCATGATTTTGTGGAAGCTGAGACACTCTACATCCTAATTTGAGATGCTATTTGCTTCATATTTATCATGTTATAATTCCTCTCAGAAGATTGATGAGGACCCTACCAAATTATTTCACCAGCATTCTCAGTGAGTGCCTCATCAGTTAAACTTCTCTGGGACACCCTTATCGAACTGAGAACAAACTGGTAGTGAAAAATAGATGCAAGAACTAAAGGCAAAGCCTTGATAAATTTGTTGTCTGTGTTCATATGGTGCAAAAATTATACACATTACATTTTATAAAATACTTATAGTCATGGAATATACAGTGGCCATTTTCAATTTTTATAAAAAATTAAAGCCCATTTCTATAAACAAACAAATAAAAACCAGAAGCAAAAATTAGGTAACTAAGAACCATGAGATTTTCAATTTAAATACAGTTGAGATATGATTCCAGATGTCATAATACATTATGGATTATACAGTTATGTTTACTTAATGACTTCTTAGAAATCTTTTCTTCTCAACTCTACATAGAATATCAGACACAGAAATCATAGTGAGGTTGTTTTTGGTCTTTCCTTTCATGGATATTCAACAAAAACTATTAGTGACTTATGAAAGAAAGGGTTGCCCATGTCTTTTATCAAATCAATACAATTTCACAGTTCTTCTTTGACACTTCTAAATTATACCTGTTTTGAAATCTTGCACTATTATGAATTTTGTTACTTTTACCATCCATGTAATAATGTACTCTGAAATCATATTTTTTATTTCAGCTGTATCTGTGCATTGTTTCAATGATAATCCTTAAGTAAATAGGTAAATATATTAGATATTAGAAAATATACCTTTGTTCCCATGACAGGTGTCTTCAAATAAATGTCGTCCAAGTTGAAAGATTTACATCCTTAAAGGAGGCTTTTTAAAACTTAGTGTAGTAGGCAACTGAGAACACTCAGAAAATCTCTAAGATTGACAGGTTTCACAAGGCCCATTCATTCTCCAAGTGTAATGGTTAGTTTTCATCAACAGTACACAAGCTAGAGTCACCTGAGAAGAAATCTCAACTGAAAAATTTTCTCTATCACATTAATCTGTGAGGAGGTCTGTGGGGACATTTTATTGACTGATAAGAAGGAGGGACCAGCCAAGGGTGAGTAGACCCATTCCAAAGCCCATGTTCTGAACTATATACAAAAATATATGAGCAAGACAATAAGCAGTTTTCTTCCCATTGACCTAGGCTTCAGTTCCTGTCCCTAGGTTCCTGCCTTATGGCCTTGCCCCAACTTCACTTCTATAATTGTCTCATCTCTAAATTATCTTTGTTGGTGTTTTATTATAGCAACAAACATCAAAGTATAAATTAAATAAGCAATGACTGGTACTGAGGTGAAGATGTATCTCAATCTGTTGAGCTGTTGTCATTTTTTGCAGAGAGCTTCAAGGTCATGATGCATCCTGGCATGGACATTTCAGTGATGCTGACATCTGTGACTTATCTATGTTCTGCAAATAATCACTAATTTATACCCCTATAAGTAACCCCACTAAACTCACTTTTGACTTTTGTTGAAATTTTGCTCTTTGGCTGGTGCTCTGTCTTTAGTGAGTGAACATTTGTTCATATCTTCCTTGGAAAAGTCACACAATATTGAGCCCTACTGGTAAGTTGTAGCCTGTTATATGGAGCACCAGGAGAATCCTGTTTTGTATGATTCCAATAAGAGCTATGAAAGAGGCTCAAACATTTCAATGTCTTTCTCCCACATACCTCTCCCATCTTAAACTCTAGGATGTATTTACCTATTAAGTGAGGTTCATCTGACCTACATCTTACCATGCTCATTGGAGAATAGTGGTTCAAGATTACAAGAGATCAATGTTATTGCTTTATCATGATTTACTACCTATGAAAAATTGTAAGTTGTATGAAAATCACATAGGAAAACATTTATTAATGCACATCATGTTTTCATTTGGCTTAGGAATTCTATCATTATTGCAGGAAAAATTCAAATTGGTATTAAAAGCTAACAGCAGTAATCATGTTGAAGATGGTTCAGTTGATAACGTGTTTACTAAGAAAAGCATGAGGATCTCGGTTTTATCACCTACCTCCACGTACTAAATTAGGTACAGAAATGCACACCTATAATCTCAGCATTTGAGATGTAGAAACATGAGTCTCCAAGACTTGTATGCCAGGCCAATTAAAAATTGTGTAATCTCCAGATTGTAGGATAGACTCTTTCTGTCTTGTTTAGGGTTACTATTTTTATGATAAAACACTATGAAAAAAGAAAGTTGGAGTAGAAAAATGTTTATTTTACTCATAGTTACATTTAAGTGTTCCTGCAGTGAAGGCAGAAACTCAAGAAAGGAAAGAACCTAGAGGCAGAAGCTGATGCAGAGGCAATGGAGGGATTCTACCTACTGCCTTACTCTTCGTGGCTTATTTAGTCTGCTGTTTTTTAGAATCCAGGATCAACAGCCCTGGAATGGCACCATACAAAATGGGCTGGGACCTCTCTCATCAATTACTAATTAACAAAATGTCCTATAGGTTTGCCTCTATCCTCATATTATGGAGACAGCTTCTCAATTGATGTTCCTTCCTCTCTTATGACTCTATCTTGAGTCAAGCTGACATAAATAACCAGTATATTGTCTCAAAATTGTGATGGGTAACAAGTGAGGAGGATATCTCTATGTTCACTTTCAGCATCCATATATGTGCATAATTTGTGCACGCAGCTAAAATATAAACAAATAGAAAGTAAGTGCTATTACCATACAGAATGAATTAGATATTTATATTCAATCTTTCTGGTAGTAAGTCACAATAAAGTAATAGATATATTAATATAAATTAAGTATTTTAATAACATTTTACACAGAGCAGTCAATACACATACATACATATTTATGTAAATATTATCTATGTATCATACTATAAATATAGGGAATCAAAATACTTTTAATTACACAATACTTTTTACACATATAAAAACAACTACATAAATATTGAATTTATTCACAAACAATATGTAGTCAGTGACGTGCAACTCCTGAGATATGGGACTGTGGATGAAGTGGAATGTCTGAGTCTATATTGTAGTGCAAGTTAAACCTTCAAATAAATACTACTGTGTTTCTTTTGGAAAAAAATGAATATTTGAGTAAGGCAATAGAAGTTTAATAATTGTGAAAAAATTCTTTTCTCAAAATGTTTTCAAACACAGTTGTTGCTTATATTGAGCCCAAAGTTAAATTACATTTTTTTTAGAGAAGAAAGTAACCTAACTAGTTTTTACCCACAGGACCTTCTTCTATTCTTTCTTCTTCAAATGAAATCTTTCTCCTTTCCAAGTTGTCTTTCTTCATTTTCATGTCTTTTTCATGTGATGTACTATGTTAATTATGGTTTGTTGTATAAGCATGAGTGAGAAGTTATTTACTGAGCATGCGATACATGTCAGTGGCTATACCAGTGGAAAAAATGAAATGTACTTATTTAACTGTTCATTTATTTGTGACTTTCCACATTTATCTGTCATGGCACATTTGTAGATGGTAGTAAACAACTTCCTGAAGTTGGCTTGTTCTCCCTTCATCAAGTCTGCATATCACATTTAGGGCTTTAGATTGGACACCAGATCTTTACCCCCTGAAATATCTTTGCAGTCTTGAGACAGGGAAACTCTTGTGAACATCTTGTAAAGGTAGCTATAGTTGCAGGTGTTAATGATTTAAACAGATAACTCTTACAGTATGAAATTAGCTTCATTAATGCTATCAGTAGCTTTTGTGGTATACAGTGAGTAATTATTTTCCCTTTATATTAAATTCATTCATTAGATTTTTTCATTATTTTTTTCTTTGCTAGTGCATTAAAACATATCTGATTTATGAATCCTGAGTTTATGTCCTACAATTTTGATGATTTCATTTATTTTTTTAAAGATTTATTTTATTTTTAATTAGGGTTATGTGCCTCTCTGCCTGTGTCTAGGTATGTAAACATGAGGGCAATACCCATAGAGGCCAAAGGATAGTGTCAAGCACCCAAAGCTGTAATTATCGAAGATTATGAGCTAGCTAATGTGTGTTCTTGGAGGCTGAATCATTATACATTGGACCACTCTGCCAAGTCTCCAGCCTCCTAAATTCATTTCTTACTATTAAATGATTGAGTATGACATTTGTGGCTTTCTACAAATAATTTCATGTCATTTGTAAACAATTCTACTTTCTTCTCTCTAATATTGTTGCTATTGGCCAAACTTTCATGTAGACTTTCTAGTACTATGGTTTTATACATTTCTTATTTATCTTTGTGTAATAATAAAATAAGTGAAAAGAAAAATTATGGAGAAAGACTACTTTGAGTTATGAACCAAGGGCATATAGTTCAGCATATTGAAGAATGCCAGGCAACACAAACTAGTCACATTGTACCCAGAGTCAGGAAAGAAATATTGGGCAGGAAGTAAGATTGAATTATAAGACCTCAAGTTCTATGCTTAGCAATGAAATTCTCCAAGGAGGCTCCACTGATTTAAACGTCCCTCAGAGCAGCATTACATAATTTAAAGGAGGGAATAAGATCCTAAACACAACAACTAATTTGCCTGTATTTAAATTATTTTACAATACAGAAAAAAATTCTTTTGTTTTTCATATATGACTTTTGTTTATAGACTATTCTATTGGGTTAGATATCTAACAATTTCTTTTTTTAACAAAAAAGGACTTTATTTTATAAAAAATAATATAAAATAGAGTGAAAAGAAAAAAAGAAATATGTAGCAATGTCATTGTGTAGAATGAATAGAGTTGAGATGAAATGGAAAGCAGATTAAATAAAATATAATTTTCAGATCCCAAGCTGTTCTGTGGTGGTGGCTTGCTGCTTGGGTGTTCTTTACTTTTTTTATTTTTTAACGTACATTAATGAGTGAGTACATCCCCTGCTTATCTTCCTGGGTTTGTGATACCTTGCTCAGGAGGATATTCTCCAATTCTTTCTATTTGCCTGCAAATTTTAGGATATCATTTTTTCTTACTGCTGAGTTGTTGTAGTATGTTTTTCCCGGCCTGTTTGGGTCCGGAGATTTGTGACCTGGCATGCGTGTGGTGCCGGCGGTGTGGAGCCTGGTCTGTGCGCCCGCAGCTTTTGCCCCCCAAAAGAAATGAATCACACGCTTATATACTTTAACACTGTTTGGCCCATGTCTTAAGCACATTACTAGCTAGCTCTTTCTTCTTAAATCAACCCATTTCTATGAATCAACCTACCACGTGACTCGCAGCCCTGGCTCACCTGAATTCCTACATGCTTCTTCTTCGGGGGACGGATGGCGACTCGTAAACTCCACCCCTTCTTCCTACCTGGCTGCCTCTGATTCTCCACCCACTTCTACGGTGCCCTGCATGGGTCCAAACAGTTATTTATTTATATAGTACAGAGAACATTCCACCACACTGAGTAGTATTCCATTGTGTAGATGTACCACAGTTTGTTAGTCTATTCTTCAGTTGAGGGGCATCTAGCTTCTTTCCAGGATCTTGGTACAAATAATGCTGCTATGAACGTAGTGAAGATAATGCTTTTGGGGTGCAAATGTGCATCTTTGGGGTATATGCTCAATAGTGGTATTGATGAATCATAGGGGAGATTGATTCCCAATTTTCTATGAATCCACCAAAATAAACTCCAGAGTGGTTGAACAAGTATACACTCCCACTAACAATAGAGGAGTGTTCCCCTTGCTCTGCATCCTCTCCAGCATAAGCTGTCACCTGTGTTTTTGATTCTATCCATTCTAACAGGTGTAAGGTGGTTTCTCAAATTTCTCTGTTGGGTAAAAATGATGAGCACTTTTTCAAGTGCCTTAATGTCATTTTTAATTCTTTTGCAGAGAATTCCCTTTTTAGTTCTGAGCCCCTTTTTTAATTGGGTTATTCAAGGTTTTTGGCTTTCGTTTCTTGATTTCTCTACATATTTTAGAAATTAGTCCTCTGTCACTTGTAGGGTTGCTGAAAAAATTTTTATATTCTGTAGGCTGTCAATTTGACTTATTGACTATGTCCTTGTCTTTACAGAAGTATCTCAGATTCAGGAGGTCCCATTTATTGATTATTGATCTTAGTGTCTGTGCTACTGGTGTTATATTCAGAAAGTGGTCACCTGTACCAATTCATTGAATGATATTTGCCATGTTCTTTTCTACCAAGTTCAGTGTGGCTAGGTTTATGTAGAGATTTTTTTGTTTATTCTGAATTAAATTAAGTATTGTTTTTATAAGATCTATAAAAATTTGTGTTGGGATTTTGATGGGAATTGCATTGAATCTGTAGATTACTTTTGGTAGGATTGCCATTTTTACTATGTTGATCCTATCTATCCCAAAACATGGGTGATCTTTCCATTTTCTGATATCCTCTGCAGTTTCTTTCTTCAGTGATTTAAATTGTTTGTCAGACAGATCTGTTAATCTTTTGGTTATAGTTATTACAAGGTATTTAATGCTATTTGCAGCTATTATAAAGGGTGATGTTTTTCTTATTTTTTTCAGACTGTTTATCTTTAGTACATAGGAGTGCTGCTGATTTCTTTGAGAAAATCTTGTATCCTGTTACATTGCAGAAGGTGTTTATCAGCTAGAGAAGTTCCCTAATAAGATTTTGTGGGTCACTTTTGTATATAATTATATCATCTGCAAATTGAGGTAGTTTCACTTCTTCTTTTCCAATTTGTATCCCCTTATTCTCCTTTTGTTCTCTTATTGCTTTAGCTAAAATTTCAAGAAATGATATCCTAAAATTTGCAGGCAAATGGACGGATTTGGAGAATATCCTCCTGAGCGAGGTATCACAAACCCAGAAAGATAAGCAGGGGATGTACTCACCCATTAGTGGTCTCTAAACAAAAAAACGAAAGAAAAAGGGAAGCATGTCCAAGGTGCAAATCACAACCACTAAAGAGCTTGGAATCAGAAACACCCTGGACTGACCCTTCGGATCCCACTCCAACTATAGGAACACCTGACTCTCTCTTGAGGGAGGGGGAACAAAACTAGATTTGCCAGGAGGGGAGACTGAACTAAGCTTTATTGGATCAGTGGGTCCATGGGACTGTCTGCAGCCTGCCCAGGGAGGGGATGGGGAGTTGTGGAGAAAGAAAAAGTGACCTGATGTGACAAGAGGGGGAAGGGACCTTGAATGGGGATATACAGGCAGGGATAGGAAAAAAAATTCAGAGGAAAAGCTGAACACAAAGTAATTTTATGTGTAGCAAATTATTTGCATTATCACCCTTGATAAGTCATGCTTATGATTTTTACTTTCTTTATAGTTAATGTTAACTTATCAGCATTTTAAATTCAATTTACTGTTTTTCTTGATAAATACAAAATAAAAAAAAGAAAGGAAAAAAAAAGAAAAAAAAAAAGAACCATATTGAATAGATAAGGAGAAAGGGGGGCAGCCATGTCTATTTCTTGATTTTAGTGGGATTGCTTTGAGTTTTTCTTCATTTAGTTTGATGTTGGCCATCAGCTTTTTAATAAATCACCTTTATTATATTTAGGTATTTTTCCTGTATTCCTGTTCTCTCCAGGACTTTTAGCATAAAGGAGTTTGGATTTTGTCAAAGGTTTTTTTCAGCGTCTAAGGATATGATCATGTGGGGTTTTTTATCATTCAGTTTGTTTATATGATGGATGACATTTACAGATTTTTTTGTATGTTTAACCATCCCTGCATTTCTGCGATAAAGCTTACTTGAAAGTGGCAGATGATTTTTTTATATGTTGTTGTTTTCAGTTTGCCATAATTTTGTTAAGAATTTTTGCATCAATGTTCACGATGGAAATTGGTCTGTAATTCTCTTTTTTTGTTGTGTCTTTGAGCAGCTTGGGTATTAGGGTTCTTGTGACCTCATAAAATGAGTGTGCCAATATTCCTTCAGTTTCTACTATTTGGAATACTTTGAGGACTATTGGTAGTAGCTCTTCTTTGAATGTCTGGTAGAATTCTTTACTGAAACTATCTGGACCTGGGCTTTTTTTACTTGGGATACTTTTAATGACAGCTTCAATTTCCTTTGAAGTTATATGTCTATTTAGTTCTTTAATCTGATCTTGATTTAATTTTGTTAAGTGGTACCATTTTTTTTTTTATGAACAAAGAAGTCACACTTTCTATCCTTGCATATCCTTATTCAAGGTCCCATCCCCCTCCTACCACATCAGGTCATTCTTTCTTCTCCACAACTCCCCATCCCCTCCCTGGGCAGGCAGCAGGCAGTCCATTTTTTATAGGTTTTTTATTTTTGTGGAGTATAGACTTTCACAGAACGACCTGTTAATTCTCTAGATTTCCTTGGGGTATGTTGTAATGTCTCCCTTTTCATTTCTTATTTTGTTAATTTTGATTCTCTCTTCTTTTTGATTAGTTTGGATATAAGAGTTTATCTATCTTGTTGACATTCTCAAAGAACCAACTCTTCGATTCACTGATTCTTTGTATTGTTCTTTTTGTTTCAATTGTATTGATTTAGGTCTAAGTTTGATTATTTCCTGCTGTCTACATCTTCTAGGTAAGTTTGCTTCTAATTGTTCTGCTAGTTCTTTTGTGTGGAATTTCTCTGGTTTTTCATATAGGCATCTATTGCTATAAATTTTCCTCTTAAAACTGCTTTTATTGTGTCCCATAAGCTTGAGTATGTTGTGGATTCATTTTTGTTAAATTCTAGGAAATCTCATTTCTTTGTTCATTTCTTCCTTGACCCAGAGGTGGTTGAGTGATGTTTAGTTTCCAAGATTTGGTATGCTTTCTGTGATTTTTGATGCTGAACTCTAAAGTTAGACCTTTGTGATCTGATATAATACAAGAAGTTATTTCCATTTTTTTAATTTGTATTTATATTGGCTTTATTACCAAGTATTTGGTCAATTTTAGAGAAAGTTTCATGGGGTGCAAAGAAATATGTATATTCCTTATATTCCTTTGTGTTTTGGTGGAAGCTTATGTAAATATCTATTAAGTCCATTTGCATAGTAACATCTGTTACACCCCTTATTTCTCTGTTGAGTCTCTGTATGGTTGACCTATCCAAAGGTGAAAGTGGGTTATTGAAGTCCCCGACTCTGTGTGTGCATTTGACGTGTAGTATAACCTTTAGTAGTGTTTCTTTTACATATGTAGGTGCCCTTATATTAGGGACATAAATATTCAGGATTGAGATCTCATCTTATTCAATTTCTGAGATGAATAAGTAGTTTCTATCCTGGTCACTTTTGGTTGATTTTAATTTGAAGTCTACTTTTTTATCTATTATGATGACAACAGCTTGTTTTGGGGGTCCATTTTATCGGAAAATATATTTTCAACCCTGCACTCAGAGCCTGTGTCTGTTTTTGATGTTGAGGTGTGTTTCTTTTATGCACGAGAAGGATGGATTCTGATTTTGTACCCATTTTGTTATGGTGTGTCTTTAATAGACAAATTCAGTCCATTGATATTAAGGGATATTAATGACCACTGATTGTTATTTTATATTATTTTTGGTGATAACTTGTGTTTATTTCCTTTCATTGGCCTTTTTTTTTTCTATGTGATTATCAATTGTTTGTGGTTTCATGGGTATTTCTGAGATCTTTAGGTTGGAATTTTCCCTCTAGAGCTTTCTGTAGGGCTGGATTTGTGGATAGGTATTGTTTAAATCTGATTTTGTCATGAAATATTTTGTTTATTCCATCTATGGAGATAAATAGTTTTGCTGAGTATAGTAGACTTCATTGGCAGCCATGGTCTTTTACTGTCTGTATAACTTCTGACAAGGACCTTATTGCCTTCATTGTTTTCATTGAATAGTCAGGTGTTATTCTGATGGGTCTGCCTTTATAGATAAGTTGGCCCTTTTCTTTTGCAGCTCTTAAAATTGTTTTCTTTTATCTATATGTTTTGTATGTTGATTATTATGTGGCAAGCATAATTTTTGGAGGGTCTAATCTATTTGGTGTTCTGTAAGCTTCTTGTATCTTTATAGCCATTTCTCTCTTTATCTTGGGGAAGTTTTCTTCTATGATTTTATTTAATACATTATCTGTGCTTTTGAGATGGTATTCTGCTCCTTATTTTATTCCTATTATTCTCAGATTTGGTCTTCGATGGTGTCCCAAATTTCCTGAACATTTTGTGTTATGGCCTTTTTGATTTTAGTTTTCTTTGTCTGATGTATGTATTTCTACTATTCAGTCTTCCACTCCAGAGATTCTTTCTTCCATCTCTTGGATTCTGTTGATTATGCTTGTATCTGTAGTTCTAGTTCATTTCTTTACATTTTCTTTTTCCACCTCTGCCTCATTTTGTGACTTCTTTATTGCTTCTATTTCAATATTTAGTTCTGAGAATGTTTCTTTCATTTGTTGGTTTCCTTTCAAGAATTTGTTCATCTCTTCCAATATTGTTTGCATTTTCTTCTGTTTTTTAAGTGAATTTTTAATGTTCTCTTTTAAGGCTTCTATAATCTTTATAAGGGTGTTTTTAACAGTGTTTCCTTCTATTTCCTCTTCATTGCTCTATTCAGTTCTTGGTGTTTTTGAACCACCTGCTTCTACTGATGTTGCCTTGTTGTTCTTTAATATTCTTATATTATTCTTGAACTGTCTTCTGCCCATTGCTTTCTTGGTTCACTCTTAGTCAACTCTTATTTCATTTTGGCTAGAGGGGTTGTATGTCTCCTGTTTGCTCTTGACATGGGGACTGCAAGATCTCTTACTCTGCTCTAGACATGAGGTCCATGAGGTCTGAAAATATTTTTCTGATGATGCAACTCACCCTGGAGGTGGTACCCAGTTGTAGGATGTCCCTCCTTCTATGTCTCTCTAGAGAAACACTGGAAAAGTTTCCAACTTTCGTCTGGATCCTGACTGCATGAGAGCATGAGATCAGAGTCTGGGTTCTGTCTCCAATCCAGTAGAAGAATTCTATAGGCAGCCAAGAAACTGAAATCCACTCACAATAGCTAACAATTTCTATAAGACTTTTTTTTAATCAGTGTTTATAAATAAGATTGCACGGGGTAATTTTTACTTATAATATTCTTTCAAAGAATTGGTATCAGTAGTTTGACCTTAATGAATAGATTAAAGAAAACTTTCTTTTCCTCTTATCTATGGTTTGGAGAATCAGAAAAACATTTATAAGCATTTACTGTAAGTGCTCACTAATCATGACAAATAAGGTATCTTTGGGAGGCTTTCTTTCAAAGACTGAGGTATTCAGTCAGTCTATTAAAAAAAAACCCAGCTATAGTTTATTGTTTTCTTAATTATAGCTCAACCTTGGTCTGATGTATTTTGTACAAGTTTTCCACTTTTTCAAAATTATGAAATGTGTTTTTATATAGTTGTTCATACTATCCTCTTATAAGATTTTGTGTCTATACTCTAGACAGTAACATCCCTACTGTCATTTTTTGTTGTAGACATTTAAAAATCTCATTTTTGCGCAAAAAATAATATAGTTGAATTTTCTTGATATTTTTTTCTGGTCTGGTCTTTTCTCTTTTTTCTCCTTTTGAGATTGAGTTTCCCACAGACCAGGCAGATCTCAGACTTGCTAAGCATCAAAAGATGACCTTGAGTTTCTGATCCTTCTGTTCCTATTGTCACAGGGCTGCAGCTATAGGTGTGTATCACCCCACCAGCTTTATAAAATGCAAGGATTGACCACATAGCTAGGCAAGAACCCACTGAGCCAATTCACCAGCCCTTCTTTAAATAAATAAATAAAGCATGTCTAAGAAAAAAACATAGCTTATTTTTTTCTAATTTAGGTTAGAAAAAATCTAATATATATCTAAAATCTATAATATCTATTTTATATTCTGCTTTTTTCCATTTGTGGTTGAACTTACTCCTGGTTTTTTGGTTCATTGAAATTTAAAGTGAGGTTTTCTTTGAATTTTCTTTGTTTCTGTTTTCCAAGTCTGGTTATATAGCCCAGAATGGCCTTGAACTCTGTTCTTTCTCAACCTCCTAAGTGCTGGGATTAGATGTATGTTCCCCTATTACTGGCTGGCTATGGGGTTTTGTATATATGTTCTCAGATTTCTCAAAAATCTTTTCAACTGTGATTTCACCCCAGTGCAAAATTTTGGTATCTGATGTTTTATGTTAAGTTGTTTCAATGTTCTTTCTGTCTTAATGAGCATGCTAATTAGTTATACCAATGTATATTGCATAATTTCCAACTCTATGTCGTTTTTAATTTTCTGTTCATGATTTATTTTTTATTTCATTCACAGTTATAAAAGAAACTTCATATAATTTTATTTTTTAACATATTGAAACTTGTATTATATGATTTTCAACAAAATATCTATTTATATCTACTTATTAACAATAAAATTAGAACTGATTAGAAGGATTTGTTTATAATAGTACCTTCTATCAAACCTGATGACCTGAGTTTAATCACTGAACAACACATAAGTTTTTTAAAAATGTATGATGTAATGAAATTAATAAGAAAAATGTAATATTTTTTCATGTGTTTATGTGTGTTCAATTATTTTATCATTGCTTCATTTGTATTTAATTTGGAGTATAGTTTGTTTATATTCTTACTTCTTTTGTAGACACTCTATTCCTTTGTCTACTACAAAATGACTCACACTTATGACAATAAATTTAAATTAGTAATTATAATTGTATTAGTAATCTATAGTAAACTATACTTTCTACTCATTTACAACAGTTATATCAATAATCCCAGTATCATAATTATTTTAGTAATTTATCCAATAATTTATATGAGAAGTTGAAAGCTGTGTTTAAAAAAGATAATAATAGTACATGAGTCTTAATTCCTTTTATTCAATGAGTAAAGCTTTTTATATCATTTCTTGTTGATTGAAGTCTGGTGAACCCTTTTTACCATTTTTTTCATAGCACTGTCTTCATTTCTCTTTCACTTGAAGAACACTTTTGTCAGATACATTATTTTCTTTTTTTCTTGCATATATGGTCAAATTATTTTTTATAAAATTGCAAAAATTTTTCAAAAAGCAAGTGCAGTTTTAAACAAATGATAGTGGTACAACTGGATATCCAGATGCAAGTGAATGAAGCATGCTCCCAAATTACACATATACAAAATGCATTGACAACTAACCAAAGCCTAAAACTGTAACATTATTTGGAGAATACAGGGCACAATTTTTGTGGCATCAGATTTTGCAGTGGATTTTATGGCAGATCACCAAAGCCAGAGGTGACTACATTAAATAATAGACAAAGTAGACAATGAGAACCTTTTAAATGTTGTGTATCAAAATATAATATATGTACAGCATGACAAAAATAAAATGAATGAGAGAGAACATTTACAAATTATCTTTCTTATAACGGGTCAATATCAAAGAGACAATACATTTGGAAATCATTGACCAGAAGGCAAAACTTAATTTAAGATGAGTAAAAAGATGGATGGCCAAGATGTTCTTTAAAAGATACTCAACATATCATTACTGAGCAAGAAAATGCAAATGAAAACAATGTGCTGCTTCCTCACACAGCCAGCACAACTACCATCAAAGGCAAGTAAACAAGTGTCAGTGATGATGGAGAGTTTGGGACTCTTGAGCACCATTGGTGGAACCATGAACACTACAACTGCCATGGAAATTGGTATGGCAGTTCTTCAAGTAATTGGCAGGTTGGATTACCATATAATTCAGTAATTCTACTCCTGGATATATATTACAGATTGTCAGTAAAGATTTTGTAAAGAGATTTGTATACTCATGTTCACAGAAGGATTTCTTTGTACTATCTAAGAAAAAAAATAAAGAAACCTAAGAGTGATGGATGATGGAGTAAACAATATATGTTATTCATACACATACATAAGGGGCTCTCATTCAACTTTAAAAGGAAGAAAATTATGTGTTATTCTACAACATTGACAAACATTGAGGATACTATCCCAAAGCAGTCACAAAAAAACAACAGCACAATTAAATGAGGAGCCCACAGTAGTCAAAATCACAGAAGCAGAAAGTAATTCGGTAGTTTTTAGAGCACATTGTTTTATTCATAGTGCTTCTCTCCTACTGGGATTATAGTACATAATCTTCCATTGATACTACCTTCTAGCTTTTTGGTTATTTTTTGAAGCTATTAATTAGTTAGTTAATTAATTAATTAATTAAGTGGTGTGTGTGTACAAATTAAAGACATCTTTTCTTCACTAGTTGATGCATTCCATTTATCATATAAGTTCTGGGGATGAAACTCAGGTCATCTTGCTTGGAAGTAAGTGCCCTTACTCACTGAACCATCTCTCAGTCTCCAAATGTACTTGTAACCCAACATAGTGACCTCACATCTTGGTGAGTGTTAAGAAAAGATAAGCACAGGCAGAACACAAACAAGTAAATGAACAGGTTTAACTTACAGTAGCAAGAAATCAGGGACACTTTCAAAGATATGCTCTGCCAGAACAAAGAAAGCCTGAGGATTGTACTCAGGAGCTTTATACATTCAGGTAAAGATGCAAATTTTCTAAGCATGCTGGGTTTAGAAATACATTTCTGAGCATTTTCAGTTTGCACTATAATTATCACCAGAAAATAAAGGAATGGTATTGAAATATGCATTAGCACAGGAATATGGCTTTGAGTGCACTTGTTTGTTTAGTCACAACTAATTAACAATTTGATGTTACTGTCCATCAGCAAGTTTCCTTTTCATTACATTTCATTTTATTTTTCCTGTTTACCTGGGCATGCATTAGTAACAGTATACATGTGCACATCAGAAGACAGTTTGTGAAAATTGGTATCAACCTTACATACTGTGAGATCTAGGGAAAAAACAAAAGTTGCTACTGTTATCAACAAAAACGTATACCAACAGAGGAATTATACTGGTCCACATTTTTCTAACTTCTCACAAAATTATTTCACCAAAAATAAACACTGGAAATCATGCAACATCTTCAACAAATGGTGTGATCAATTTAGATATATGTATATAGAAGAATGCAAATAGATCCATAATTATTGCCATTCACAAAACTTAACTTCCATCGTGTTAAAACTTCAATGTAAAACCAGACATACTGACTGTGATAGAAAAGAATTTTGGAAATAGCTTTGAACTCATTTGCATAGGAAAAGTCTTTTCAATTATCACACTGATAGCACATGCATTTATTTAAAGTAACAATAAATTAGACCTCATGAAACTGAAGTGTTTTTGACAGCAAAGGACATCATTATTTGAACGATGCAGAATCCTCTAAGATGGAAAAAGATCTATTTTAAAACTATATATCTGATGGAAGGCTAATATATAAAGAACTTATAGAACTATATTTCAAAAAAAAATAAAAACAAATAACCCAACTAAAAATTTGGGTGTAAATTTAAACAGAAAAAAAGAAAACACAAATGTCTGAGAAACACCTATTAAATTGTTCATCATCCCTTGTCATCAGAGAAATGCACATGAAAATTATTTTGAGATTTTTATTCTATAACAAATAAAATGGCCAAGATCAATAAAAATAAGTCACAGCTCATGCTTAGAATGTTACACTTATCTGTTATTGGTGAGAGATCAAAGTTGTACAACTACTATAAAAATCACTGTGACATTTGATTTAGAAAGATAGAAATTGACCTACCCTGAGATCCAGCCATACCATTCTTGGGCAAATACTCAAAGAACTTTTCATCTGAGAAGAGTGACACTTGATTAATCACATTCATTGCTACTTTATTTATAAGAGCAAAATATTAGAAACAATCCAGATGCTTGTCAATAGATATACAGATAAAAAAATGGTACAGGTTGCATAATGGAGCATTATTAGCTATTAAAAAAAACAACATCAGGAAATTCCCAGGTAAATAAATGGAACAAAAAAAATATCATCCTTAGTAATGTAACTCAGACCCAGAATGACAAATATGTTATTTA
Organism: Sigmodon hispidus; assembly: GCA_004025045.1. NCBI lineage: Eukaryota > Metazoa > Chordata > Mammalia > Rodentia > Cricetidae > Sigmodon > Sigmodon hispidus. Next base: position 175,254 of record PVIH01001206.1, read on the forward strand.
TTTGCTAATATGTTAATGTTAGCAGCTAAGTTGTTGATAAACAAGCTACAATTTATATAACCACAGAGGTTAGGTAGAGTAAGGAAATAGGAAGGAAGGATGTATATACCTAGTAAGGGGTAATAGAATGAACACTTACGATGGGCAGGGTTTGGTGAATTAATATAGGAAAATCAAACAGAAAGTAAGAGGAAAGAAGGGGAGTAACAGAGAGAACAAGGGGAAGAACAGATAAGTTAAGGGCCATTTGAACATTTGAGTGGTAGTATCAAAACTACATACAATAAGAACTTTGTATTATATTTTAACTTTATATTTATATATATTACTTACTATAAATAAATATATTTTGATATATTATATATAAAATAAAGGTTATATAATGTAATTTCCAAATAACATGGAGATAGAGCCACAACTATTGTAACCAAATAAAATTTCTTGTACAGTAATAGGTTGCATCATGACACAATAGGGCTGGTACACATATGAAATCAAAGATACTGAGGCAGTATACATAAAGCCTACACAGATGTCTATCATATAGGTTTCAAAACCTGAAAGGAGAATTGAACACATACCCCATTCTTAACTCAGAAACCATCACCAATTAATAGACACTTGCAAATAAAAAGTTATATTTGTTCAAGGGAGTCTCACTGGGAATACAAACCACTTTAAAAGGTGAACCCCATATGAGCACTAGGAAGCTAATATAAAATGAATTCAATAACTTCTTTGGAGATTCTTTGTCTCATATTGTTAAGTCAGGGTAATTGTTTCTCTACTTTACAAGTGCTTCATATATATAAAGACTTACAGTGTAGATTTTAATGATAGTCTTGCATTATATACATGTCTGTCTCTGTGTCTGTATGTGTTTCTGTGATCTCTCTTTGGCTCTTTTTCTTAGGTGGTTGTTCTATCATATTTTGATTTAATATTTTCTTAGTTATCATATTATGTTTTATTTTATCTTACTATTATCCCTTAAATGTGTGTTTGTTTTCTAATGTGAGACAAAAATAGTGTGGACTCAGATGGTGCGGAGGGAGGGAGCACTCAGAAAAGTAAAGGAAGGAAAAATAGTAATCAGAATATGTTGTATAAAAAAAGCTTTATTTTCAGTAAAAGAAAAAGAAAAGATTCTTCTTTTCTTCCTGCCTTCCTATCTTTGTAAAATGGTAGAAACTGAAAATCTGGATTTCTGTTATTCAGAGTTCATTGCCTTTCTTAGATTTGATTATTTATATCTTCTCAAGTTTAGGTAGTTCTCTCAAGTAAATTTTTCTCCATTTGTCTTTTCCATCCTTGTCTTTCTCTTCTATTTTCAGTATTTATAAATTGCTAGTGTGTTCAGTCTTCTTATACTCAGTGATTATTTGTTACTTACACCCACTGACACCCATCCATTCATGAGGAAGAAGCAGGCTCTGGGAAAAGAAGCTGAAAGAAAGGAAGCCTAAAGCATTAGGTTCTTCCAATGTGTTAGGGAAGTGAAAGAAGAAAAGGAAATGCTACATACTCTGAAAAATTTAGAAAAGTTTTCAGATGTTAGAAGCTGCATGACCTTGGTCCAAGAATGCAAGATTCTGATAAGGGCTGAGATTCTGGTAAGGAGTGCCATATTAACTTATTAACAGATGAATTGTTTTAACTATTTAGCATAGCTTAAAGTAAACCAACATTTCTAAGGCCAGATGAATGACATAACCGAAATAGAATGTTAGGTCTCTACTTAGGCCACAGACTCTATTCTCTTGACAAGCTAATTTTTTCTTCTAGGACTTTACTGATACTCTAATACTCACCGTTCTGAGGAAATAACATCAAAATCAAGTAGAATAATATTAGAAATCAGCACACTCAAATCTTCTGGCATTTCTGTTCTCTGGCAATGATGAGGCTGCCAAGAGTCCTGAGGATACATGGGGATTTTAGCCAAAAAAGAAAATAGATACTTTTCTTGGATTTTCCCCTTCGACTGCCTAGGGTAAATATTATTATGTCCTCATCTAATAATACCCTATCTTTGAAGACATAACCACTAATTGTCACCATAGAAAACAAAGAATGACTCTTCTGGCTTCTTATGACTAAAGGTTAGCATCAGGTACAATAGTTGGAATGCTCCTCAGAAGTACCTGAGTGTTTTTAATATAACTATCAGATGTACAGAGGGAAGGAAGCCTTTGTACAGAGCCTGGAAATAGATGAGAAGTAAAAGTAAAGACAAGATTTATCAGAAATACAGGTCCTAATCAGGTCCTAGGAGAAGTGAAAACAAGAGTTTTAAAAAGTCCAATTAACTTCCATTATGGTATCTTGATGAGCTCACTACAGCATCCATCCTTTGGGCTCCTCTTTTGCTTATTTTGGATTCCAAGGCCAAACGTTACGGTAATGAATTCAGGATATTTTAAAGCACTTTAATTGCTATTGGAATAACAATGGCTTGAACTATTTTGAGGTCGCACAGAGGAAGAGGGAAAGGAAAAGTGATAGACAGAAGAAATTTATAGTTTATTCAGTTATTAGGTCAAAATCTCAGCAGATCTGTCTCTTTTGAGTGTGAGTAGTTTCTGCAATGCTGAATTGACCTAAGGTCTAAAATATATCTGGGTAGCATTTTTCTTACCAAGAAGAGAATTATTGATGAGACCTGATAGTCTCAATAACATGGATTTCTAACTAAAGTTTCTGGCACAAGACCTTGAACTGTTAAAGAAAAAATAATCCTTTTAGTCTTTTGTTATACTTACATTTTGAGTATTTAAGATATATAAAGTGCCAAATTTAATCATTTTTTGAAAAATCAAGGTCAGTTCAGAAACTGGTCCTCAAGGGCTACTGGGCTAGAAAAGACCCTGTTTTTATATATACATATTCCTTTTAGCAGTTGTTTCATTTATGTGAGGGTACATCAAGGCTTTGCTTAATCATATCGTTTCTTGAACACATTATTAAAATGTTTTATCTGCATTTGCCTATTTATAGAACATGCTATGCATAAAGTCTACATTGTGGGTTCTTGATGACTTCCCAGAATAAGAGGACAGATGACTCTTCATAGTTACAGGATACCTTGAAAAATAATTCTCAGGCCCTTGGTCACTGGTTTATCTTGTAAGACAAGGAGGTAAATTTTCTTTAATCCATCTGATTACATTGGTTTTAGCCCCAAAATATAGTTATTGAGCATCCAGGAGGATATTTATAGCAGTCTGGTATTTTGAACTGCTATGTAATAATTACAAAAGGCTTAGGAAAACTCAAATATTTAAAATAAAATTTGATTAGCCAGATATTTCTTTTCTTTAAGCCAGTTCTGATGGTTATCACCAAGAGCAAGTTGTACTTTTATCAATTTAAGTAGAGGTTTAATTAAATTACAATGTTAAATGTAGTGGGATTAGATTATGTTTCTACTGTTTCCTGTCGTCATAAATATTTGTCCTGCCTATAAGTTTAATAAAAGCTGGTTGGCTAAAGGCAAAGAGGAAGTGTGGGCAGGGCTACCAGACTAAGAAAACTCAGGAACATCTCAGAGCACTCACAACTACCATGGGGTTGCAAAAGAAACACAATGAGGAGATGACAACAGACGCAGAGAAAAGAAGCTGAAATGCTGCCCTGAGAAAATGTAACAAGCAAAATGGCTGGACAGAATCATGGGTTGAGTTCAGATGAAGGAGTCAACAAGTTATATGCCTGAGCTCTAGTTCAATCAGCAGAAAATTAATGTAAGTTTCTGTGTGTCTCTGCAAGTTTCTGTTGGGCTGACAGACTGCCAGTTAAACCTCTGATCCAGGCTGGGAAAGTCCAGGTCAGAAACATAATACAACAGATAGACATTTTAAGATGACATGTATCACCTTTAAGTTTCACTTTTACAAACATTAAATAATAAACTCAGAGTTCATTTACTTGAATAACTTTTTTCAGCTTTATTTCCCATCATGAAGCTATCTAACCATTTTAAACAAATTTCTTGTTTGAAAAACTGTTTTCATCCTTATATTTTCTCAACATTTTCTTTTGCTTACTGTTTTTTCAATATTATGAGACATAGCAACACTAGCCATAAATTTCTGTCTATTGTGATAATGTTCCTTGTGTGGGCATTAAGCACAGTCTCTCCTGTACTAAAATTATTCCAAAGACAAATAAAAGTCTCATGTCACCAAAGTTCCCTTTAGGAAAAGGTCCACTAAAATCTCAGCTCACATCATAATGGGAACAAGAGATGATTTATTCTGGAGCCATTGTAAGTGACTACAATTTGGGAATACAATTTAGATTACCCCAAATTCTGTGTTCAACCTGAGAAGCAGTTTCCTAAAGGATTTTTAATTTTACAATACAAGAAAAGTCATAAATTAAGGTAAAATTAAAATACATAGGTGTGCATTAGAGTGACAGTTAAAGGAAAATGATGATGGTGGAGCTTTTCCATAGTCCTAAGATGCCTAGCTTTAGGGTTGCTGGAAACTATGTACTAAATTAGTATGATGTAACAAATTAGTAGCTCTTGACATTTCTATCACACAATGTTAGTTCAGACACAGATGTAGGGAAGGAATAGCTGTTATGAAGGGCTAGAACTAGCCCAGGATATGGCAATTAGCCTTGAGAATTGCAATATTTAAATTTCACCACAGTACTAAAATTGTAATCAGTCACTCAGTCTATTCACACACTTCTTTTCCATGGTTGAATTTAATTAAAAGTAATAATTCATGAGAATCAATAAGTTTATTGAGCTTTCTTATAGAAAGAAAGGTGAGCAGTTTCTGACTGAAGCATGAATGACACAAAAACAGCCATACTGGAAAGTCGCAGCCATCATAAAATATAGCTTCTCCATAGCCACATAGGTGAAACACTTGCCCTCCTGTTCCATAGTCTTCACCACTCTGTAAAGTCTGTCTTCTCCCCATTAGACCATTTTTAATTACAAAAGAATTACTTGAAGTCATTTGGGAGAAGTAGCTGGAAATTCAGGTAATGACCCAATGATCCTTCACACCCCCCTTTTCTATACGAATATCAACTGTGAATAAGCCCAACTGTGAGGATCATTTGCAAGCAGCCAAAGTTGAAGTCATGAGGATGGTAGTTGTTTTGTTTAGAAGATAATGATGTACAATGTTCAATATCAACATAAAAAAGAAAGGTGAATGCAAACTACATCAATAGAATAATGTATCAAAATAGCATTACCTGGGCAAATAATGCTAAACTTTAGGGCTTTTATAAGTTTCCAGATAAACCTTATCTAAAACACAAGACACTTGAAACTGTTTTGTGCTTTATACATTACAGAGAATGATATTCCATAACAATGCCTTTGTTTCTATCATTATCAACATCATCATTCTTAAATATTTTGTGATGATAATTATATGGTTTTGGATATTTATTTTTTTATTTTTAAATAGTTTCTTCCCTCATACAATACATCCAAGCTACAGTTTCTCCTCCCTCACTCCTTCTACCTCTACCCTAACTCCTGTCTCTGACATATTCACTCTGCTTCTGTTTCCCTTCAGAATGGAGCACACCACCAAGATACAACAACTGAGTGTGACAAAACAAGATACAAGAAGACAAGGCAAAGCCCTCATGTTAAGGTTGTATGAGGCAACAAGTAGGAAGAAAAGAGTCAGAGACTCACATGCTTCCACTGGTAGTTGTCCCACAAACAAACAAACAAACAAAAACACAAAGCTAACAACTTTAACTTATAAACAGAGAGGCTGGAGAGATGAATCAGAGGTTAGGAGAACTGGCTGTTCTTCCAGAAGGTCTGAGTTCAATTCTTAGCAAGCACATGGGTCACAACCATGTATAATGAGATCTGGATCTGGTGTACTTTTCTGGGATGCAGGTATATATGCATGCAGAATAGTATACCTAATAAAAAATAAATAGATATTGTGAAAAACAAAGCACATACACAAAGGACCTGGTCCAGACCCATACAGGCTCCATGGTTACCACTTCAGTCTCTGTCAGCCCATGTGAACCCTGCTTAGTGATTCAGTGCGCCATTTCCTCCTGGTATCCTCCATTCTTTTTAACTCCTGCATTTTTCCCCAGGGTTTCCTTAGTTCCAAGGGGAGGTACTCAATGGAGACCTCCAATTTAAACTCCTTCTCTGAATGTCTGACCATTTGTCTTTGCACATGCTCCCATATGCTTCCAGCGGAAACCTCTCTGATGACAATTGTATAGGGCATCAGTCTAGGAGTATAGTAGAATAGCATAAGAAGAGAAAAATGTCATTTGCAATCATTTCACACACACACACACACACACACACACACACACACACCCTTTTTCCAGTTGTGTTTGATTTTACCTTAGGTCTCTGTATTACCCTGTATTCAGTTCCTGGCCATACAAGCCGTAACCAACATGGATGGGCTTCCTCTCATTGTGGCCTGGACCTCAGGTAAAACTAGACTTTGTTTGTTCATTCCCACAAGTTCTGTGCCACTATTGCCCCAGCACATTTCAGCACATTTTATAGATAGTACAGATTATAGGTTGAAGGCTTCATAGCTGGGTTAGTTCTCTTTCCCTATGCAGAGTACCTTCCAACAATAAAAAAAAAAAAAAAAAAAAAAAGAATATATGGCCAAATGCTTCATTCAGGCACTGGCTATGTGGGTGTTGTCCTCAGTAATAAGACCCCACTGTCAGTATTCATAGAGTGACCATCAGCCTGGGTTTTTAAAGATCACCACAAGACCCTGTTGACCAACAACTCAACCAAATGCAACCCAGGCCAACAACTGGATCCCTGACTGACAGACTACAAGAGCTGGCCAGTTCAGACTCCTAATCTCTACAACTCACAATCTTTATGAGGGTAACTCTGATATACCCCAGGAAGTTTCTATTGAATTAGGTTTTAATACTATTACTATAATTTCCTCAAATTTCAGTCTTCTCTCCCTGCATGCTCTCTTCACCCCTACTCCCTACAAAGTATTCATAACTATGTTTCATATTGTGATTGAATTACATGTTTTAAATGTAAAAAATAAAATAAAATAAACTATAACAATGAAAAAGAATTCTGTTTATATCTGTACAACACCACTACTTTTAATTGGATTGTTTGGTTTTTCTATATCTAGTTTCTCAAGTTCTTTCTTTATACATTTTGGATATCAGTCTGCTATTGAATGTAGAGTTGAAAAAAAATTCTGCAGTCCTCAGCATTGTCTAATTGATGATATCCTTTGTTTTATAGGAGATTTTCATGAAGATCCATTTATTAACTGATAATCTTAGTGTCTGCTCTATTGATATTAAGTATTCTGTATTGCCAATGACTTAGAGGGTATGCCCCACTTTGTCTTTTATCAGACTTAGTGTGTCTATTTTATGTTGATATGTTAATGTCTGTGGACTCAGTTTTGTTTCAGGCTGAGAAATATGTATCTAGTTACATTCTTCTGCATGCAAATGTTCAGTTTTATTAGAATCATTTCTTGAAGATGGTTCTTTTTTCTGCATGCTGTTTCAGCTTCTTTTATTAAAAAAATCAAATGTCTATATGTATGTAGATTTATCTGTAGTTCTTCAATTCAATTTCTTTGATCAACTTGTATTCTTATGCAAGTACCCTGAAGCTTTTATTACTATATCTCTGTAGTACAGCTTGACATCAAGGATGATGATACCTCCTGCAGTTCTTTTATTTTTCAGGGCTGCTTATCCTGAGAGTTTCTGGTTATATATATATGAAGCTGAGAATTGTCCCCTCAAAGACTTTAAGTGATTATATTGTAGTTTTAATGGGGATTGCATTGAATTTGTAGATTTTTTTGGTAGGATGACAGTTTTTACTATGTTAATCATGCTGATCCATGAATATGGCAGATCTTTCCATCTTTTAAAATCTTCTCCAATTTTTTAAAAACTGGACATTTTTATCATACAACCCTTTTACTTTCATGTTTGGAGCCACTCCAAGATACTTTATATTATTTGATGCTACTGGTAAGGTTATTTTATCCCCATTTTTTTCAGTATGCTTACCATTTGTAAGGTACCATAGAAGGACCGGTGATTTGAACAGGTATGGTCTCTACAATACTATTGACACATGTGTTTGAATGCTTGGCTCACATAGAATGGCAATTTTAGGAGATGTGGCCTATTTGGAGTTGGAGTGGCATTGTAAGAGGAACTATGCCACTGTGCCTATTGTCCTGCAAGTCTCCTTTGTTGCCTACAGATCAACATGTAGAACTCTCAGCTTCTTCTTCAGAACCATGTCTATCTGAATGCTGACATGCTTTTTACCAGAGTGATAATGGACTAAACATCTAAACTGTAGGTCAGCTGTTATTAGGGCATGGGACCAGTTAAAATAAAAGTAGTATATTGAAGTCTAAAAGCATGAAAGGAGTTGGAAATCTGAAGAGCATTTTTACATCAGACATGAAGATGCAGAGTTTGAAGTTTACTCAGCTAATTTTTTATAGTGCTTTTGTCTAATATTTTCTCCAAATCTCCCATTTACTCCATTTTGGAATGGTAATGTATTACTTCTGCCACTGTATGTTGGACTTCTGTGATTTGAAATTTTTTATTTTAATAGGGGACTAAAGTTTAGAGATTACACAAGTCAAACAAGAGATTTTGATCTTTGGACTTTTAAACATTGTTGAGACTGTGATAGACCACAGGGATTTGTAAAGTTGGAATAAAAGTGTTTTTATTATGTTATATCTATTAACCTATGGGAACCAGAGAATATAATATGGCTGTTGAAATTGGTCTGGCCCCATACATTCATACATTTGAATGCTTGAGCCTAGGAGAAATGGCACTATTAGAAGGTGATGTCATGATCGTAATGTTAAGCATGTTAAAAAAAAATGGTTGGATACAAGATTAACTGAAAGAAATCAGAAGTCCTCAGTATTAGTAGGGTTTCTATTGTTGTGAAGAGACACTATGATCATGGCAACTCTTATAGAGAAAAACCCATAATTATGGCCATCAAAGAAAAAAACATGTAAAGGACCCAGGTGAGCCAGCCACTGGACATGAGGTCAGGTAGATTAATGGAAATGGGTTGAATTAAGATGAAAGATCTAGCTAGCAATGTGCCTGAGACATAGGCCAAACCGTATGAAATTAATATAAGTGTCTGAGTCATTTTTGGGGGGAAAAGTGGCCATGGGCAGGTCCGACCTTTGGCACTGACAGGGTCAGAAATTTCATACAACACATATGACCATATTTCAACATACAGATGTATATAATACTCAATAGTAATAACAATAACAACAAAAATGACAATAATTATAATAAATGCTGCTTCAACAGGAGAATTGTAGACCAAATGTTAAAATAATGTAGAACTTCTTTACGGCCATTTCAGAAACTCCTTTTGCTTGTCTCTGCTTTTCTTAGTGAATACACACTTTCCATTGCTTTTCAGAGATCTTACAAAATTAGTTCAGAAACATTTGTGTTTGCTTTAAAGGCCTTGAGTACACAGCACATAGCTTCCCAGTCTGACATCCTCTCTACCCTGCTTCCATTTTCCCACTGTTTTGGCCTGTGGCGAGGCGAGCACTGTAGCAGTAGCCAGGAAAACCCATAATTAAGACACCGCACCTATTTTTAAAGCCCTCTCTCTAAAGCACACTTGTTTTGATTAGCAGGTAACATGACAATAAAAGTTTTTAAATTTTAAAAACACTATTGAGACACAATGCATATTTCATATATTTCCAAGGCAGTATACTTTTCACTTCGTGTATTTTATTGAACTTGAAACTTTATTGAGTTGAACTTTATTGATGTTTAAACTTGAGTATTTACCTAATAAAAAATACTCACCATTCTTATGTCAGATTTTGCAATGTTTTAATTCTTACAGAAGATGGAACTTTCATATTCTGAAATTTGTACCATGTATTAAATAACAAATAGATCTTAGCATAAGTCTCATTTGTTATTGCCACTGTCTAATTTTCTCTGCTATTCTTTCAGACTGCCATATATCTTTTGAAAGTTCGTTATTTCAACCTTAGCATATTGAGTTTGCTATTGTCTCTATTATTGTTCCTGTTTTCTGTCTTCTTTTGCTGAAAAGATTATTTGTAAAATGGAAAGTACATTTGCATGTTTATTGTTTTTTCCTCTTCTCATTACAAAGGCTGGCTGTTTATAGGTTATCAACACAGGCTGCTTCCCAGGCTGAAGCAGTGATAGTCAAAGTATCCAAGACTGTGCTTTCCAGACTTCATTAGGTTTCCTGATAGCTTAACCTACTGAATGAATGGACTTTTTATTCATTCATTCAGTGCTCATTACATCATACATTAATTTTTTTTTATCAAACCCATTCTCACTGAAAATTGAGCAAAGAGTACAATTTGAATATCCAATTAGTGAAAGTATTTAAAGCTACAAATTTTCTTAAATTGGGCAATATTTGAAGAATATCAAAACATCAGATCTGGATGCTATTAATTTGTTTGTGCTGCTTGGACCCATTGACATTGTAGCAGAAGGATTTCAGTGGTCATACAAGCTAAGTGAAGTATGCTGGAGAGGCTGACTTCAAGCATGAATAAAAATAAATGTTTTTAAAATATAAACCGTGGAATTATCTTAATTACATAAGCATTTAATGGCATAGTAGTTTGTTTTTCATGTGCCCATTACTCTTATTTTAAATATTTCTGTATGATGTAAATGTGTGTGTGTGTGTTTTCACAGTTGTGTGTGAGAGTATATGCATACACACATACAAACACTCATGCACATGTGTGCACACAAACACATATAACATATATGGCATCAAAATTACAACTTCTCTTATAAGTGCCCACTTTTCATCTTCTTGAATTGTTTACTGGTTGTTGCCTGCTACTTATGACAAACTAGCGGCTCCAAGAGCTTACATGGATTCCCCTGCTTCCATCTCCCATTTAACAGTACAAGCAATGGGATAACAAACACTCATTCTCTCATCTGGCTCATCTTGTGTTTAGGAATACTAAACTAAGGTTGACAAGCTTGCATGGCAAGCGTTTGTCACACTGAATTTTTTCTACTGAATAATTGACTGTTCTGTCTCTCTTTCAGCAATTAACCTTTCTTCATCAGCACTGTATTTCTAATAGCTAGACCTTAAATAATTTTAGAATAATCTCTTAGATCATTTATGAAAATTTTGCAAAAATGAGATCTACAACAATTGTTTCAAAACTATCAGTTTTAAACCTAAGTGCGCGTGATGTGAATTAATGGTTTATGAAAGACTATTCATTACAATTATACTTGAAATTGCATACATATTACCAAATCATATGCATTCTAAAGCTATTTTAGTATTAACCATGCTATTTTTTAAAAAATAATAGCTCAGTGCATTGATGACTAATGTTTTAAATTACCATTATCATTGATGATAAAATTCAGTGAATTTCAGTATAAGAACAAAGATTAGCAGCTAACAAATAACAATGTCATATACCAGTCTGCCTTCTAACTCTAAGACATCTTTACTGGTTATAAACAGGGGACCTGATGACTGTTACAGAGCCTACTTGGAATGGAAAGTTCTGCACAAGATGTTGAAAGTAACACTTGCTTTCTATAATCCATATGATTCTATTTAAATATCTTAAAATACATAAATGCCCTCAGTAAATCTTCAAGAAAACAGAATAGAAAAATTATAAGTTTCAGGGGAGGTAACAAAACAGTTAAAGATGTTTGAAGCCTGGTGTAGAAACCTGTATTTAATTCCAGTGTTCCCCATGGTAGAAGATTCCCAAAAGATTTTGTCTTACCTTTACATTTGTACTATTGAATGTACACACACACACACACACACACACACACACACACACACACACACGATAAGTAAATTTAGTACAGTTTTTGGAAAAAATAGTATCTTCATCAAAATATAAAAAATTTTCTATCCCATAGCCTGAAAAACTGTGAAATATGCATTCAAACAAAGTAAACAACAATATAACTAAAATTGTGTTCTCAAGTGGTTGTTGCAAAAAAATTTCTAATCTAGTATAGAGAATGCTAAATTTTAACAACATTTTTATGTAAATGAGAAAACTATAGAAATGCAAAAGAAAGAAAGAGTTCTAAAAGGCAGAGTAAAATATTTATTGTGAGTTATTGTACTCACTAAAATAATGATATGCAAAATTAGGTTTTTGTTTGACCCTTAATTAAGCATTTCAAAGTACAGCATGCCTCAAGTGACTTTTTCCTTAATTATCATCTAGAAATTGCTGTGCAAGTGTTTTGTAGGAGGTTTCTGGCCCTGTTTGGGCCAGGAGTCTGACCAAAGTGCACCTTCTTGTCCCGACCACACAAATGACTCAGATATTTATATTGATTTCATCCTGTTAGGCTTCAGTCTCAAGAACATTGCTAGCTATCACTTTCATAGTAATTTAACCCATTTCCATCAATCTATTTGGCTACATGGTCATGGTCCACGGCTCATCTGTATTCCTACATGCTTCTTCCTTGGTAGCTGGAATTCTGTCTGACTCCACCCTCCTCCTACCTGAACCTTAATTTCCCTACCTACTTCTACAGTGCTGGACAAAATCCAAAATTGTTTCTTTATTTACTCAATGATATTCATAGCATATAGACAAACATTCCCACTTCTCTTTTTTCTATCTAATAAAAAATGAGCATTTCCATTTTAATATAACAAAATTACATATAAAAAACAGCTACCAAGATTTACAGTTATCATATCTAGTCTATTTGTATTTAAGAAAATTAAAGAAATCTTCTATTGTCTACTTTATCTTTGTGAGTCTAAAGTTTCATATCTAATATACCTTTTAAAATTCCTAGGAAATCTATACCTATAGCTATGTAATCTTCAACTACATCAAAGACCACAGAAGGGTATAATATTACCCAAGTAAATAAGAAGTACAAGCAACTTCTGAAATCTAAAAGTGATAGAGATAACACCTGTCTGCCTGGATAGTCACCCAAGGTTCTCTTGTAATGTTGGGGCATCCAGCTTCAGCCTAAAAACCCCAGAGTCTCTGGCATACCTTTCAATGATGCAAAAAAATCTGGTATACTCTGTCAGTTGCTTCTCCTTTTGTCTTGAAGGATGGCTGTCAATTTTCTCTGCAAAACAGAAACCTGAAGGAGCATCTCTCTAATTATTCTGCCAAGGTTCAGAGATCACTTTCCTGTGGAACCTGCTGGTACAGTTTATATAGCATACTGCCAAGCAGTCACTATGAGAGGAGTTTCTTATCCAGTGGCTAACTGTTGCCATAAAGTAAATGCCACATGAAGTTTCTTTAACGCTAGTCATTCTCTTGACGTACATTGGTGCTACCAGAAGGAGAACTGTCTTACTTTCCAGAAAAATCTAAGTTTTTAAAATATTTCAAATGTCATATTTTATAGGTCTTTGAGTCTTCAAAGACTACCTATCACCTATCTAATTGAAATACATCTTTGAATACCTATAAAACCTAACTAACATGACTATAAGTTTGGTTATTACAGACGGCTATTAATCTGCATTTCTTAATTACACATTATGATTTTAAACAAATTACATAAATATACCTTAAAAAGTAAAAAATGCATACAATATAACCAAATTGACCTTAAATTTGTATCAATAAACCAAAATTCACCTATCTTTTGTAATCTCATACCCCCTACTTTTTTAAAAGAAATTGATTATGACCATTAATTGTTAATAATAAAAACAAACATTTTTAAGCAATATTTTGGGAATTTGGGCATAGCATTTCATTACTACTTCCTGCTAATTAAGGGGCATTGACAATCTCATTGGATCCTGAGGCTACATCATCTTATTCTTGAATGCAATGTAGCATCTCTTTCTATCAGAGAATTTTCAGGTGGTTTTGGCACACCAAATCATATTTACCTGGAAACAATCCACAGGTTCTCATCTTCTGTGGGAACAAAAGCAGAAACTCTTTCTCAAAGCAACATTTCCTTAGACTCAAATTTCTAAGTCAGGATTACTTTAAAATATATATGTTTGTTTAAATTAAGAGACTTTGCAATCAATTGTCTTTCTGTAGTTAGGTCATTAAAAGTTAAAAAAAAAAAAACTTAAAAGAAAATACATGACTATAAACCAGGCTCTTTTTGTATTTTCCATCTTTTGTGGGTCCTAATATTTTTATTTCCCTATTTTTAGGAGCTTTTTCTAACCTTTTTCTTTTCTATCCCAGTCTACATATTCGTTTTCCCAGACATTTTAACCCATTTAAAGTTTTTTTCTCCATCTGAATCTGTTTTATTGTGAGTCTTTAATTATCTTACAATTAGAAGAGCTTTACATGCTTTTATTGCTGACTCCACTGCTTTTGTTCACTTTTCAAAGTGACAGAGGTGCCAGAATGATGATTATTTTCTCAATTGTTAGTGGCACACAGCTCTTAAAGAGCTACTGTTTTACCATTAAAATTGAGTCACGAAATTTTTTTTTCTTTTTTCTTATGAATAAAGAAGTCACATTTTCTATCGGTGTATATTCTTATTCAAGGTCCCTTCCCTTTCCCACCACATCAAGTCACTCTCTCTTCTCCACATCTCCCGATCTCCTCCCCAGCATGGGCAGGAGGTTCCAAGGTCCCAATATCGCTCAGTTCAGCATCTACTCCTGGCACATCCAGTTTTCTACCCCGAAACATCAAGACTGAGTCAAGTATTTCTCTAGGGGGAGTGGGATCCAAGGTGTCAGTTCAAGGTGTTTCAGATCCCAAGCTGTTCAGTGGTTGTAGTTTGCAGCTTGAACATGCTTTGCTTTTTGCTTTTCTTGTAGAGTCCACTAATGAGTGAATACATCTCCTGCTTATCTTTCTGGGTTTGTGATACCTTGCTCAGGAGTACATTCTCCAAATCCATCCATTTGTCTGCAAATTTTAGTATATTTTTTCTTACTGCTAAGTAGTACACTATTGTGTGGATGTACTACAGCTTCTTAAACCATTCTTCAGTTGAGGGGCATCTAGGTTGTTTCCAGGTTCTTGCTATTAGAAATATTGCTGCTATGAACATAGTTGAGCTAATGACTTTGGAGTGTGACTGTACATCTTTAGGGTATACACCCAGAAGTGGTATTGCTGGATACATGGGGAGACTGATTCCCAGTTTTCTGAGAAACCGCCATACTGCATTCCAGAGTGGCTGTGCAAGCTTACATTTCCACCAACAATTGAGGACAGTTCCCCTTGCTCCACAACCTCCCCAGCATAAGTTGTCATCAGTGTCTTTTATCTTAGCCAATCTGACAGGTGTCAGGTGGTATCTCAAAGTTGTTTTGATTTGCATTTCTCTGATGGCTAAAGATGATGAGCACTTTTTCAAGTGCCTTTCAGCTTTTTGTAATTCTTCTGCTGAGAATTCCTTTTTTAGTTCTGAACCCAGTTTTTGATTGGGTTATTCAAGGTTTTGGGCTCTAGATTCTTGGATTCTTTGTATAACTTAGAGATTAGTCCTATATCACTTGTAGGGTTGGGACAATCTTTCCCCATTCTATAGGCTGTCGTTTTGTCCTATTGACAGTGTCCTTAGCTTTGCAGAAGCTTCTCAGTTTCAGGAGATCCCACTTATTGATTGTTGTCTGTGCCACTGGTGTCATATTTAGGAAGTTTTTCTCTGTGCCAATTCGTAGAAGTATATTTCTACTTTCTTTTCTATCAAGTTCAGAGCGGCTGGGTTTATGTTGAGGTCTTTGATCCACTTGGATTTGAGTTTTGTGCAGGGTGACAAGTTACACTACAGAGCTACAATAATAAAAACAGCCTGGTACTGGCATAAAAACAGACTTGTGGATAAATGGAATAAAACTGAGGATCCAGGCATTAACCCAAAAACCTGTGAACCCCTGATCTTTGACAAAGAGTCCCAAAATATTCAATGGAAAAAAAGATAGCATCTTTAACAAATGGTGTTGGCATAGCCGGATGGTAGTGTGTAGAAAAATACAAATAGAGTCAGGAAAATTTTACGTAAGCTGTGTTTCTGCTCATTGCCAGCAAACAAAACAGACCCAAGAAAACATTGCTACCAAAAGAACCATTCTTGCCACTCTTCTACCTTTGTTCAATGTAAGCAGAAACCTTAAATCAATCACATGCAGCTTGATGCCTATCTCAAATCTTCTGTGAGACTTTGGGAATTGGACTTTGTTTAATCTGTCTGCCATAAACCTGCCACTTTAAATTTAAGCCTAAACCCTGTGGTGTCTCTGTATCATGATCCACTTCAGAGATATGACTGACAAGGCACTTTTGGCTCCATTTCTCTGCTTTAGAATGCTTTTTAAGCTTTCTCTGGTTTTATGTAGATGTTTGAGGACCAGGTTGGGATGCCATCTCTTGTATAAAATTTCTGGCCCCATTTGTGCCAGCAGTCTGAACTACCCATGCCTGCTTTTCCCCAAAAATATTTCTCAGGCACTTATATTAATTTATCTTGTTTGGCTTATGTCTCAGCCAGATTGCTAGTTAAGTCTTTCATCTTAATTCAACCCATTTTCATTAATCTATCTGGCTATTTGGCTCTGGCCTGTCGCTCACCTGTATTTCTACAGGCTTTTTCTTTGGTAGCTGGATAAAGTTTGTCTGACTCAACTCTCCTTCAATCTGAACCTCAATTTCCCTGCCTACATTTATAGTGCCAGACATACTTTTATTACAGAATGATATTCACAACATGCAAATTAACATTTCCACCTCACAGGTGAGAACAGCAAGAGTAAATGCTGAAGTTTCCCTCCAGCATCACTACTAAGGAGGAAACAATGGAGATTTCATTGGTTATATTTATTAACCATCACAGAAAAATTTTCTTTATATAGTAACAACAACAACAAAAAACATAGAACACTAGCCATAGTATTAAATAAGAATTTATTCTTTCTCTCTGAGACTACATGGACCAATTATGACCATAGGCATTCATGGATAGGACATTTCTGATTTTTATTAAAATGACATAGATAATATAAATCCACGATGGAACTCTAATATTCTCAAATGAAGCTGTTCATTATTTTAGACATACAATTCCAAGTATAACAAAGCCTCCACAGTGATAGTTGGTGCCTCCCAGAGTAGATTCTCTGGAACATTACCAATATTTGCTCATTCTGAATTAAATCAAAATGATAAAAAATATAAATAAGCTTACAACATCCTTGAGCTATAGAATCAAGGAGGTTACATACTATTATTTTACATGCTTACACATGTTAGTTATTTGTATTTTATCTAAATAATTGAAAAATATATGTAAAAAGTCATAATTGTAGAATGATAAATATAATATACATTTACCTTACAATTTTTTAAAAAGTGACTTGAAATATACTGTTTTTACACACATATATACACACACACAACTTGAATAGGAGGCAGCCTCCAGAATTGAAAAATATCTTCACCAACCATACATCTGTCAGAGGACTGATCTCTAAAATATATAAAGAACTCAAGAAACTAAAGGATCCAATTTAAAAATGGAATACAGAGTAAAATAAGAAATTCTCAATAAAAAAAAAGTCTGAATGGCTAAAAGACACTTAAAGAATTGTTCAATATCTTTAGCCATTAGAGAAATGCAAATCAAAACAACTTTGAGATACCACCTTATACCTGTCAGAATGGCTAAGGTCAAAATCACAGGTGACAGCCTTTGCTGGAGAGGATACAGGCCAAGGGGAATACTATTACATTTTTGGTGGGAATATAAACGTGTATAGCAACTCTAGAATAAAGTATGGTGGTTTGTCAGAAAACTGGGAGCCAATCTACCCAATGATCCAGCAATAACACTATTGAGAATATGCCCAAAGGATACACATTCTTACTGCAGGGACATTAGCTCAACTATGTCGATATCAGCATAATTCATAATAGCCAAAACCTGAAAATAACCTAGATGCTCTTCAACTAAAGAATTGATTTGAAAATTGTGGTTCATTTTCACAATGGAGTACTACCCAGCAGTAGGTTTGTCAGAGTGGAAAGAGAAAGGAAACATTCCACAAATAAGTATTTATTGAGTGCCTACTATGTGCCAGGCACTTTTCATATCCCATAGTGCAAAAAGGAAAAACAAAAAAACAAAACAGGACAAAGGCAATAGAAACTCTGAAGAAGAAAAAATGGGCAGTGTGGTCAGGTCTACCTAAAGCTGGAGGCTAACTTAACAGCCTAACCAGCCAATAATTTCTCCTCTGGTCACATGTTGTTCTGAAAAGTAAGTGGCTTTTGGAGGGAATTTGTGCCCCAAATTTGGACACCAAATGTTGTTGCACAAATTCAGGTAGTATAAAGTGAGACTCAGAGCCAAATATTGGGGGAAGACTGAAATATCAGACAGAGGAAGCATCAGAGTAAATTCTAACCCAGTTATCTTGCAACTTCCTCAGCCTTGCTCCTTGTCACTTTTGCCTGTCACTTCTGCCTCTGCTGGATTCCTACAAGTTCTTATACACCCTTCTTGTCAGCTGTATGTCATCCAGGTTAGGATTAAAGGTGCGTATTACTCTTTTTCATAGCTAGCCTTGAACTCACAGAAACAAAAGAAGTTCTGTCTCTGGGGGTATGGAATTAAGGGTGTAGGTCACCTCTCAACTTTCTCTGTGCTGGTATTGAAGGTGTGTGCTATTGAATCTCAGCTGTTTATCCTTGTACTCAAGGATCAATCAAAAAATTTCTGAGCTGTCTGCCTAGAATTTGACTATGTGCTCACTCTCCAATATTCAGGTTTTATTAAATATGTAATATATATCCACATTATAGCTTGTTTCTTTTTTGAAATATTCATCCTATTGATTTTTCTATGTCTTTTAAATACTATAATTTTATCTTTTATTTCAAAAATATACATATATTAATGTACTTATGTAAAGTATTACCTGTTGATATGTCTCTTTCTTGTCGTACTGGTTTCTTTGGTCAAAATTAAATGCTGATGTTAGAATACAATTGGATTTATAGTTGCTACTGCTTATTTAATTTTTGTTGAAAATATTTGTTTCAGAAAAAACATTCCCCAATATGATGGTAACTGTAGATAATCACCAATATTCTCTTTTTTATGTTTAGGATTATAGCTTTTTCTTAATACTTCTCATTAGCTTTTAACCTACCTTCAGTTGAGGGCATTGTTGTGAAATTCATATTCAGTCTAATTTTCAGCATGCATATTCAGCATCTTTTCAAGATTTACTAAATTTTTTTTTGCCTTTCCTGGGTCCTGGTAGGGGGACACTTTCATAAATGCACTTCATACAAACTTCACAATTTCTTTTCTTTTAATATATGTTACCCATGTGCTTTGCTCATGGAGATGAAGGACACTGGGCCCCTAAACCTGGAGTTACATGTCTTCTGTGAGTGTTTCAAAATAAACTCAGAGCCTCAAGAACAAAAATGCTTCTTGCTCAATGGTGTCTTTAGTCCCAGATGGTAAAATTATTTCTGGCCCATTTCTCTTCAGTATTATAAATATCTGAAAATATCTAAAACAATGCTATATA
The DNA here is from genome assembly GCA_004025045.1 of Sigmodon hispidus. Lineage (NCBI taxonomy): Eukaryota > Metazoa > Chordata > Mammalia > Rodentia > Cricetidae > Sigmodon > Sigmodon hispidus. Next base: position 194,845 of record PVIH01001206.1, read on the forward strand.
CATGAAAATTTCAATCTAAATTTTGTAATCTAAGAACATGTTTGTCATCATTTGTCTGAAGTTTTTAAGTATACATGAACTGTTAATGTTAGTGGACTCAAGTTACTAGAGTTGTACTGCATTTCTCTACAGACAAACTTGTAGAGAAATCACAAAACATTAAACATTGTACTTAATGAAATGCCAAATTTCCTCTTGTCTGTAAATGTCTGGGATGCTTTCACGAAAATTTATGAATTTTAGTTTAACAAGTTTCATGTGGTTCTCCTTTTAAATTGTTTTGAACATTTATTTAGTGAGTGTGTGCATGTGTTTTTATCTATATCTTTATGTCTATGTCTGTGTGTATATATATATATATATGCCTCTGTCTCTGTCTCCCTTTCTCTCTCTTTGTGTGTGTGTGTGTGTGTGTGTGTGTGTGTGACAGTGTATGTGTAGAGAGCACAGGATGGCTTATTGAAGTCAGTCCTCTCCTTTTACCATGAACAACTAGAGGTCAGTTTGAGTAATCAGGCTTGATGGTAAGCACCTTTAGAATTGAGGAATCCTGTCAGTCTTTGTTTTATATTTTCAGTATTGTAGAGCCTTGATTATAGATCTTCTTAGATTAAACATACACATATGCTATTTCTAATGCTAATGTAACAAATATCTTTTAATTTTTATTTGCTAGTATTTTCTGTATGGAAATAAATAAATGTTTTACATTCACTTTTTATTTACACACTTGTGGTTCACTCTTTAATATTTATAAGCAGAAAATAGCATCCTTGAATTTTCTAATAAAATCATCCAAGACTTGAACTTAACTTATATTTTTAAAGTATTTACGCCTTTTATTTCTTTTTATTGACTTACTGAGTTATTAAATAGCAGGAGTAACAATGGGCTATGAAGTTTCTTATCTCAAAATAAAACTATTTTATATTTTACACAGATCATCTTAATGCTAGTTACAGAAAGGTTTGGGTAAGAAAGAAATAATACATTTTCCTATCAGTTATTGAAAATCCCATTATAATAATTCCGTGTTGAATTATATTATGATTCTGTTAGTATAACATACAATTATTCTCTTTTATTGTGACACTGTGACAATTGCATTTAATTTGCAGTTTCTAATCATTTTCCAGTTTCTAAGAGATGCTAAAAATAACTCCTAAAAATTCAAACAGTGTTGCTGATTTTTAAAAAAAAAATTAACTGAGAAAATTATAACCTGGTAATATTGACAAAAATGGTGGATTGGAAAAAGAACAACAGAAAAAAATCCTAATGTGGCTGTCATCAGCAAAATATCAAATTTGATAGAGATGAGTTATTCAACTCAGAAACCAACCAAGAGTTCAGAAATCATGAAATTGTTTACAATAAGTTTAAGATAATTAGATAAAATACATTAGAAGTTCTTAAATTCAATCCCATCCCACTTATGAATGTAGGGGATTTAGAGACACATTGTTGTAAGTCTCTGAGAAAACAAATTAAGTATTTTAAATTTCATTTTATTTTTAACTATATATATGTATGGGGGAAAGGTGGGGATAGGAAAGAATGTGCACAAGAGTTTAGGTTCCTGTAGAGGCCAGAAAATGCTGTTAGATCTTCAAGAGCTGAAGTTACAGATAGTTATAAACCATTTACATGGACTTTAGAAACTGAACTCTGGTCCTCTTCAAAAGAAGTAAACCTTCAACTATTTAGTCACATCTCCAGTCCCAAAGACAAACTTTACTTTAATAAAAATATAGCTGCCTATTTTGATTTATCTGGAGATTCCCTGAAGAGAGGTCTCAAAATGTATGTTTTTGTTTTTCCTTACATGGGACATGTCCAGGGCTGAGGTGGCTATTCTTTCTGTCTCTATCACAACACATACAGACAAGTTTAGTTGACACTTTGATGAAATAAAGGCTGAGGAAAACAGTGAACAATGAACCAAAAACTCAGAAAGAAACTGTGAGTCATAATTTGGGGGAATTTCAGAATCTTTACCAATGTAGTAAAAATGGAGACTACCAACAAGGAATCAGACATTTTTTTCCTTGTTGTTTTTTGCTTTAATTCCTTAAAGATACTTCTATCAATGTATTTGTACATGTGCTTATGCATATATGTTTGTGTATGAGGTATATAGACACATTGTATAAGATCCTGTGGCATCCAGAGAAAAGACTATGATGCTGATTCTCATGTGTAATGTTGTTTCTTTTGTCTTTAACTCAGTCTGGCACTTTCTGACTAGGTTAGGCTGGCTGACCAGGGATCCCTCAAGATCCATCTGTCTCTGCTTCCCCAGGCCTTGGGTTAAAATAGAGGCTTCTAGGCCTTGCTTTACATATTAACTTGAATTCTGGGGGATCAATGTGTCTCCCATACTTGCACAGTAAAAATATTACCAGTTGACTAGCAACCAGTTGTCTCAAGTTCTCTAGTTAACTATGTTATGAAACAGTCTTTGGTGGATATGCAGGATAAGCAATAAAGACTTTATGGAAGAAACTCACAAAAACCACTATACAAATAACTAAATAAGCGCCATTATTGCTATATAAATATTTTATTATCCCATTATTAAATTAAAAGTGGGAAGTTTTAATTGAAGTATTGGAAGACATCTAAAATATTAGGACTATAATTCAAATGATAGAAAACATCTATAGAAAAGTTTTTTCAGAGCCAAGAATCTTTACTAAATGGCCAAAAGTTATATATTAATTATTTGAAATGCATTAAAAGATCTAACCAAAACAGTCCCAACAAAATTTAACTGATTGTGAACCACTGAGATAAATGAGAATCTGAAAATACCCACCATCAATCCTGTTGACATGAGTTCAGTTTTCACAGGAGGACAGATAGAAACAGCTCCTGCAAAATGGCTTTTAATCCTCCCACAGATCAAAGTGGAATACATGCTGGCTCCTGCTTGTTTTCTATCTTGCCTGTCTGCCTTCCCTTTGTGTCTCTTCCTATGTCTTTCTTTTATTTTTTTTCTTTATATTTTCAAATATAAAAATGTCATTCTATATTTATTGTAAAAAAAACATAAGCACAACAATGTTTCACCATGTTAAAAAATAAAAGTAACAGAGAATTATAATAAGAAATAAAATAGAAAATTTGCAATTACTATAAAGCTTGGAATATAAAAGATACCAGAGGATTTCAAATGCAAATTAAACAAGCAAAAATTGTCAGTGAAATTGAAGAAAGGACTGTAAAGAAGTAGTAAATGAAAGAAAAGTCAATGAGTGGAATCACAAACTATGCAATGCTATCAAATATATTAGTACATGCATTAAAAATAAAACCCTAATAAGGAGAAATTATAGAAGAGTTTTCTTAATATATAATACTGTAACATTTATCAACTTACAGAATCCTTAAAGCCAAGAGACACTCTGGTAAACACTTAATGACTGACCATTTAAAAATTAAAGCAAAAAAGAACCATAGAAAGCATAGAAAGAAAAAAAGTTGAATTTGTACAATAGCCCTCATCAGTACAGTCAGCCAGTTCCCATTATAGAAAATCATGGTCTGACTTCCAGGAAAGATGTTAGAATGGTAGCTTGCTCTTTAAGCCAGTGAAGAACAGCATATTGATCAGAAAAACAGGACACTATATCCCAAAGAGACATAGAGCAGAAAGAATAATAGAAAGAAACAGGAAAAAGAGATAGAATCCAAAGGAATCAAGTGGCACAGTCTCAGCTATATACTCTCATTGTATGGTATAAAGTGGTGGTGACCCAGGCAACCTCCAAAGGACATCCAGAAAAATGTTCGGCAATTTCATAGTTAGCATAAAATGAAAGCCTTACAAGATGGAACTCTGTTGCAGCTTCTGTGTAGTTAGACTTTTCTCTGTCTTGCCCAGGTGATCCTGAAGCCAACTTATGAAGTCATTGACTCAGAGACTTAAAATTGTAGTAACTGCTGGGTCAGTAGTTCAGGCTTATTACTTATTAAGTTTAGTGGTCAATAAAAAAACTGAAACAGCTTCTTTATTCTCTTATATTTAAATTAACTCCTAATATTATTTACATTTAGTCATGTGGCTTGGCAACTTTTCAAAATGTAGCATTCTCATTTTGCTTCTTTTGCATTTGACTGGCATCTGCTTCTTAGTCTTTTTTTTTTAGAATTCTCCAACTCTAATCACCCTGCCTATATTTCCTGTCTAGCTACTATCCAATCAGCATTTTATTAAACCAATATGAGTAATAAATCTTTACAGTGTACAAGAGTAATATCCCACATTTCTGGTCTGGTATGTAAGAGATCAATGAAAACTTTTTTCAAAGTGTAGCACTCTGGTATCATCATGAGAAAGAAATAAGTTTTGGGAACTGAAGAGACAGTAAATAATTTGCTTACTTATCTCATAGAGGACTTAAGTGTAGTTCCAAGTACTTACACAGTGGTTTAAATCCACCTGTAAGTGTAAGTTCCAGAGATGCCATACAATGCTTTCTTCTGGTTTTTCATAGGCATCCATATTCATGTGATATACATAAACTTCCATAGGCAGGCATAAGTACACATGAACTGGATAGAAAGATAGACAGATAGCTGCATAATAGATCTTTTAAAATAATTTTTATTCATTTTATATACCAACCACAGTTTCCCTTCCCATCCCTCCTCCCACTTCCACCCATCCCAACGTCTACCTACAAAATGGTAAGGTCTTCATGAGGAGTCAACATAGCCCAATACAGTTACTTGAGGCAGGACCAAGCCTTTTCCCCCTGCATCAAAGCTTAGCAAGGTATCCCACCCTAGGTGGGCTTCAAAATGCCAGCTCATACACCAAGGATAGATTCTGATCTTGCTGTGAAGGTTCCCTCAAACAGATCAAGATAACAACTGTCTACAGCATGTAGAGGACCTGATTTTGTCCCATGCAAGATTCATATCTGTCAGTCTAAAGATTTTAAGTCTCCATGAGCTCTTTAGTTGTCTCTGTAGAATTTTCCAATTATAATCTCGACTCCCCCTTGCTAATGTAATTTCCTTTTTCTTCTCTGAGACTGGACACCCAGAGCTCAACCTGGTACTTGGCTATGGATCCCTGCATCTGCTTCCACCATTACTAAATGAAGGCTCTCTTGGTCCAATTGTCACTTGATAGATGGATCTTTGTAGAAGGTGCTTTCCAGACCCCTTTAGCTCTGTAGTCTGGACCCATAGTTAAAAAATAATTACTCAGATGCTTATGTGAATTACAAACTCTTTGCCCTATGCTTTAGGCTTCTTACTAGCTAGCTCTTGCATCTTAAGTTAACCAATTACTATTAATCTATGTATTGCCACTAGGCTACTGGCTTACCAATACAGTCACATCTTTATTCTTGAGTGGTTGATCATATCTACCAGGTTCTACCCTTCTCCTGTATTTTTGTTTATATGTCATGGCTGCCTATAAGCTGTCTTACCACAGGCTGAAACAGCTTCTTTATTAACCAGTGATAGCAGTACATATTCAGAGAAAGACATCCCACATCATTTTCCATTTTCTGTCTAATCAAATAGGAAGTAAAATTATATATAGCAAAACAGTTATCAAGAAAAATTATAGTTACAGTATTTAGTCTATTTGTGTAATTTTAGCAAAATTAAAGAAAATATTCTGTTTTATTTTTTAGTCTAAAGTTTTATATCTAATTCATCTTTTGTCATAACTAAAAGTAAATATAGCTATAAAGTTTTCAACACCATCAAAAACACGGATGTATATAATATTACCTGAGTAAATAGAATGTGCATCATAAGCAATTTTTAAAATTCTACAAACAATAGAGATATCAGGTCACCTGGACAGTAAACTATAGTATCTTTACAACACTGAGGCACCTAACTTCAGCCAATAGTCATAGAGTTTCTGGCATGCTTTACAATAATGCAGGAAATCTGAAGACTTGTTCCACTCATTCAGGCATAGTTTATCAGTACCTTCCCCCTATTTCCTACAGAATGTTTAGTAATTTATTCTGAGGAGCAGAAATCTGAATGACCACCTTGCCTTGTTTTGGGAAAGTTTAGTTGTCAATTTTATATGGGTTCTGCATGCCCAATTTATACAACATACTGTCAAGCAGTCCAGGCAAGATGTGGTTTTTACCCAAATGTCTAGCCTTTTGCATATTGTAAGTAAACTCCATAATGAGTTTCTTTTATGCTATCATCCTCTTTGAAGTTATTGGTGCTGCCGGTAACAAATGTGTCTCACTGTCCAGAAAAGTCTAAGTTCTAGAAACATTAAATGCCATAGAGAGTATGTCTTTGAATTATTTGGAGATTACCTATTTAATTAAAATATATCTTTTTATACCTAGAAAACTTAACTAACATTGCTATAAATTTAATTATTATAGATGATTGTTATTCTGTATATCTTAATTATATAGTTCAATATTAAATAAGTTGAATAAGAGTAGAAATATACATGCAGTATTGAAAATTGAACTTAAATTTGTAATAATAAACCAAATCCATATTATTGTTAAGTATATTGAGATTAACAGGTTTTTTCATTAACGTAGATTCAATAATCATATCTTTTTATCATTAATATATTTCCTTTTTCTTTAGAAAGATTGTATTTATAGTCAACACCTTTTAAGTAAAAAGAAGCAATTTTAAACAATAGTTTGGGAATATAGGCATAGCTTTTTATACTACTTTCTGCTAATTGAGGATACTAGAAATCTTATGTGGATCATGGGAAAATTTTAAATTATTGTTAAATCTTAGCTATGGTAGTTGATGAGGCTGTATTGATTCAGTGAGTTGCTTTGAAATTGATGTAGATATTGAATCATCTGTGCAATGTCTGTCATATTAGACTTTTCAGAGGGTCTTGGTCAAACAAACCATATTATCCTGAAAACAATCCATGGGATCTCATGGTCTGTGGAAACAAAAGCAGAACTGCTTTTTAAAAGAATCACATCCTTAGATTCATATTTTGAAATCAAGATGTTTTTATAATATATATGTTGGTTTAATTTAACAGCTTTTACAGTTACATGTCTCATGAGAGTTAAAAATCCTAAAGAAGACACAATAATATACAGTATCCAAACTCTTTGTGATGTTTTCATTATTATATGGCTTTCAAATATTACTTTTACTGCCTTTTTAAGACTTCAATTTTTAAAACTATATATTTCTTTATATAACTTCCTATACTTTTTTCTTCTCTATGTCAAGTCTTACTACATTTAATTGTTAATTTTTATTTTTATTTTTTGATAAAAAATTCTCATTTTTTAACTATGTATCCCCTTGTTCCAATGTCCCTTCCCCCTCCTGAACCCCTGCGAGTCAGGCTTTAGCCTCCCTCTTCCCCAGCCCCCCAACCCCTCCCCAGAAGGGGCAAGAGGTCCCAAGGTGAATTAGCTAAGCATCCACTCCAGACAAGTCTGATTTCCTCATACTAATATCAAGAATCTATTACGTGTCCCTCTGGAGGAAATGGGCTTCAAGGTACCAGTCCATGTACAGAAACACAGTGTGATCCTTCTTCTTGAACCTCCACATATTGCCCATGTAAGTGGATAGTTGCCTATACATGGAAGTCTTAGTTCCATTTACAGATGTTTCCTAGATGGCTGTTCTTGATTCAGTGAGCTCCTCAGAGCTCCACCCAGGCTTCACTGTGAGGATTTTTCTAATAGTCCCTATCCCTTGCTCATATAGTGTCTCCTTCCCTGGTATCAGGTCAGTCAAAGACTGAGCCCACTGCTCAGACATGTATCCTTGCTTCTACCTCTCTTTGGTGCTGGATGTAAGTTTTGTGGTGGCACTTACGGTGGTTACTGCTTTGATTATGGTGAAAGTCTTGTTTAGGCAACAACTTCTTTATTGGTTGGAGCCCTAGCCAGGGACATCCTGTGACAACCTGGAGGTTTCCTTAGCACCTAGTCTTTGTCACAACCCATAATGGCTTCCTTTATTAAGATCTCAATTTTTTCTCTCCCTTCTTGCTTCCCTCACTTAATCATCTCATTCTCTCATGATTTGTTCCCACCTGTTCTTGGTTGCAACCCCTTATGCTCCCAAATAGCTAAGAGGATCTCTATTTTCTCTTCCTAGAAGCCTCCTTAGATGTCTCTTGTAAGTTTCTTCAGATCTTCAGCTGTTCAGGGGTTGTGGTTTGTAGCAATGGGCATTATTTGCTTTTTGTTTAAAGTCCACTAACAAGTGTGTACATACCCTGCTTATCTTTTGAGGCTGTGATACCTCACACAGGAGGAGATTCTTCAAATACTTATATTTGTCTGCAAATTTTAGTATATCATATTTTCTTACTGCTGAGTGGTAACCCATTGTGTAGATGTACCAAATTTTGTTAATCCATTCTTCAGTTGAGGAACATCAAGGTTGTTTCCAGGTTCTTGCTATTATGAATAATGCTGCTACAAACATAGTTGAGCTAATGCTTTTGGGGTGCTAATGTGCATCTTTAGGTCATATGGCCAATAGGAGAATTGCAGGATCCTTGGGGAGACTGATTTTTCATTTTTTGAGAAACATCATACTGTATTCCAGAGTGGCTGAACACGTTTACACTCCCACCAGCAATGCATGAGTATTACCCTTGCTCCACATCCTATCCAGCATAGGCTATTATAAGTAATTTTAATCTTAGCCATTCTGAAAGGGTGGTACCTCAATTCTTGTATTTCTCTGATGGCTAAATACCTTGAACATTTTTTCAGGTGGCTTTAAGCCATTTGTAATACTTCTGCTAAGAATTCCCTTTTTAGTTGTAAACCCCATTTTTAATTGGCTTATTTAGTGTTTTGGGCTCTAGTTTCTTGAGTTCACTATATATTTTAGAGATCAGTACTCTGTCACTTGTAGGGTTGGTGAAAATCTTTTCTCATTCTGTATGCTGTCATTTTGTCCTATTGGCTGTGATCTTTAGCCTTACAGAAGCTTCTCAGTTTCATGAGGTCCCACTTATTGTTTATCTTAGTGATTGTCCTACTGGTGTTATATTTAGGAAGTGGTCACCTGTGGCAATGCTTTGGAGGGTATTCTCCACATTCTTTTCTATCAAGTTCAGCATAGCTGTGTTTATGTTGCAATTTGATCTACTTGGATTTGAGTTTTGTGTAGGGTGAAAGATTTGGACCTATTTGCATTTTTGTAAATACTACCATCAAGTTATGCCAACACCCTTTGTTGAAAATACTATCTTTTTCTGTTGAGTACTTTTGGTATGACTGTCAAAAATCAGGTGTTTATTTGTGTGTAGGTTACTGTTCTGGTCTTCAGTTTGATTCTATTGCTCCACAAGTTTGTTTTTATGCCAGAACAAGGCTGTTTTAATTACTGTATCTCTATAGTATACCTTGAAGTTGGTGATTGTGATGCATCCTGAGGTATTTTGTTGAGAAAAATTGTTTTGGCAATGCTGGCTTATCTGTTATTCCAAATGAAATTGAATATTGTTCTTACAAGGTCTTTAAAAAATGTGTTGGAATTTTGATGGGAGTTGCATTGAATCTGTAGATTGCTTTAGTTAAGATTGCCATTTTCACTATATTGTTTCTACATGGAAGATCTTTCCATTTTCTGATATCCTCTTCATTCTTTCTTCAGTGATTTATAATTTTTGTCAAACAGATCTGTTACTTCTTTGGTTATAGTTACAACAAGGTATTTAATGCTATTTGCAGCTATTATAAAGGGTGATGTTTCCCTTACTTGTTTTCCAGCCCTTTTATCTTTAGTGTATAGGAGGGTTACTTTTCTTTTTATGTTAATCTTGTACTGTGCTACATTGCTGAAGATGTTTATCAGCTGTAAATGATACCTGGTCATATTTTTTGGGTCATTTATGTATACAACCATATCATCTGCAAATAGAGATAGTTTCACTTCTTCTTTTCTAATTTGGATCCATCAAACCTCCTTTTGCATTCTTATTACTTTAGCTAAAACTCTGATAATAATATTGAATAGATAAGGGGAGAGGGAACAGCCATATCTACTTCCTGATTTTAGTGGGATTTCTTTGATTTTGTTTCTCCATTTAGTTTGTTGTTGAATGTTAGCATGTTGTAAATCACCTTTATTATATATAGCATTTTCTCTCTGTATTCCTGTTCTCTCCAGGACTTTTATCATAAAGAAGTGTTGGATTTTATCAAAGGCTTTTTCAACAACTAAGGAGAAGATTATCTGTTTTTTTGCGTCAACTTTTTTATATGATGAATGATATTTACAGTTTTTCTTATGATGAAATAATACTGTATTTCTGAAATAAAGCCAACTTGATCATGGAGGATGACTTGTTTTTATATGTTGTTGTATGTGGTTTGTCAGAATTTTTTTGAGTATTTTTGCATCAATGTTCTTGAGGAAAATTGGTCTCTAATTTTCTATCTTTGTTGCATCTTTGAGTGGCTTCTGTATCAGGGTGACTGTGTGTTGTAGAAAGTTTGCCAGCCCGTTTGGGGCCAGAGGTCTGTGACCTGGCACGTGCAGTGGCTTTTGTCCCCCAAAGAAATGAATCAAACACTTATATTACTTAATACTGTTTGGCCCATGTCTCAAGCACATTATTAGCTAGCTCTTTCATCTTAATTCAACCTATTTCCTTTTATCTTCCCACCACATGGCTCAGCCCGTGGCTGAGCCAGTACCGCTACATGTCTGTCTTCTTCGGGGGTCAGATGGAGACTGGCTTAACTCTACCCTTCTATGTGTCTGCCTGCACTGATTCTCCACCCACTTCTACGGTGCTATGCATAGGCCAAAACAGTACTTTATTTACAGCATACAAAGAACATTCCACCACATTTCCTCTTTTCTGTCTAATTAAAAAGGAAGGTTTCAATTTCCATATAGCAAAATTACAACAGAACAACTCTCAAGCAGGAATTACAGTCACAATATCCAGTCTATTTGTATTCACGAAATTAAATAGAATATTCCATTATCTACCTTATCCTTGTAAGTCTAAAGTTTCATATATAATATAACTTTTAAACTAAAAGAACTGTACCTATAATTATTAAACCTTCAACCACATCAAAGACCACAGAAGGATATAATATTATGCAAATAAACAGGAAGTGCAAGCAACTTCCAAAGTCTAGAAAATGACAGAGATGACCCATGTCTTGCTGGACAGTCACCCAAAGTTCCTTTGTAATTTTGGGGCACCATCTTCAGCCTTTATGGCCCAAAGTCTCTGGCATACCTTTCAGTGATACAGGAAATCTGTCACAGTCCATCAGTCACTTCTCCTTGTGTCCAGAAGGATGCCTGGCAATTTTTTCTGCAAAACAGAACCTGAAGGACTACCTTGGCTTGTTCTGCCAACATTCAGAGGTCAATTTTCTATGGAACCTGCATGTCCAGTTTATACAACATACTATCAAGCAGTCAATACCAGAACAGTTTCTTATCCAGTGGTTAACTATTGCCACAAAGTTTCTTCAATGCCCATCATTTTCCTGAAATATATTGGTGCTGCCAGGAGCAGACCTGTCTCACTGTCTAGAAAAATATAAGTTCTTAAAATAATTTAAATGTCATATTCTACATGTCTTTGAAGTGTTTGAAGACTACCTATCTAATTAAAATATATCTTTGTATACCTACAAAAACCTAACTAACATGACTATAAGTTTGGTTATCATAGATGATTATTAATCTGCATTTCTCTATACACAGTACAATTTTATGAGTTACATCAGCATCATACCTTAATCAAGAGTAGAAAAATACATACAACATAACAAAATTGACCTTAAGTTTATATCAATGAATCAAAATCCACTTATCTTTTCTAATCATTCCTATATCATATCCTCCTCCTCCCCTTGTTTTAAGATTGACTATGACCATTAACCATTTATAATAAAAACAAACATTAATAAGTAATATTTTGAGAAATTGGGCGTAGTTTTCTCTCTTATACTGCTTCCTGCTGTCAAAGGATGTTGATCTCATGGGGTTTTGAAGCTGGATCATCTCAACTGGCCATCTTGGAAGCTGATCTTCTCATCAGAGAATTTCAGGTGGCCTTGGCAAATTAAGTCACATTTGCCTAGAACCAATCCACAGGTTTTGGTCTTCGGTGGAGAGAAAAGCAGAAACTCTTTTCCCAAGTAACATATTCTTATAAACAGATTTCAAAGTCAAGATATTTTTAAAGTATATGCATTTGTTTAACTTAGCAGCCTTATCAATCAATTGTCTCTCTGTAATTAGCTCATTAAAAGTTAAAAAATTATAAGAAAATGCAATAAAAATAATCCAGACTCTCTGTTATATGTCATCTTTACGTGGCCTTTATCTTTATTTCTATTTCTCTTTCTTAAAGGGTTTCTTTACAATTTTATCTCTCTCTCTCTCTGAAGCTTATGCATATTTTACATACATTATACCCCATTTAGAGGTTTTGTGAGTCTAAATCTGTCTTATTGAGAATTCTTAATCATTTTCTATACCCAAAGAGCTTTTAAAAGGTTAGTATCATTTTAATTGCTGACTCTGCCCCTTTTGGCTGTGTTTCTATATGGCGGAGGAGCCCGCGCCACTCTGCCGCTGCCGACAAAGAGAGTGGACTCAGGAAATGCTGCTACAAGAAAAACCTTTTTTAAACTGTTTCCTTTCTGTTCAGTATAAACAGAAACCTTAAATCAATCACACTTGTGCCAATCTTGTCATGAAACATATGAGTTTAAGCTGTGTGCTTTGGATGCACCATTTTTAAATTCAAGCCTGAACACCATGCTGTCTCTATACCATAAATCAATTCAGATATGCAATTCAGAAAGCTGCTTTTGGCTCTGTTTCAGTGATCTAGAATGCTCTTTAAGCTTTTTAAATTTTCTCAGGCTTTATGTGGGTGTTCAGCACATGTGGACTCCATTTGTTGTAGAAAGTTTGCCGGCCTGTTTGGGGCCAGAAGTTTGTAACCTGGCCGCACGCGTGACAGCTTTTATCCCCCAAAGAAATGAATCAGACACTTATAATACTTAATGCTGTTTGGCCCATGTCTCAAGCACATTATTAGCTAGCTCTTTCATCTTAATTCAACCCATTTCATTTTATCTTCCCACCACGTGGCTCAGCTCGTGGCTGAGCCAGTACCTCTACATGTCTGTCTTCTTCGGGGGAAGAACAGAGAATAGCTTAAGTCCACCCTTCTACCTGCCTGCCTGCACTGATTCTCCACCCACTTCTATGGTGCTGTGCATAGGCCAAAACAGTACTTTATTTACAGCATACAAAGAACATTCCACCACAACTGTGGCCTCATAAAAAGAGTTTGACAGTGATTTTTATTTTCTACTGTATAGATTAGTTTGAGGAGTATTGATGTTAGTTCTTTGAAGTTGTGGTAGAATTCTGCAGTGAAACTACCTGATCATGGGCTTTTTTTATTTGGGAGACTTTTAAGAAATGCTTCAATTTCTTGGTAATGGAGAAAGACAGTGTTTGCCTGTACAAAATGCAGAACTGTAACTGAGAGGAACAGTGTGTCTAGTTATTTGATAAAATTAAATGTTTATAAAATGTATTGTCAGCTGAAGGAAAAAGCTTCAATTCCTTTTGGGGTCATTTAAAATTTTGTTTAAGGTCTGTTTAAGTTTTCAATCTCCTCTTGATTAAATTTTTCAAATTGCTATCTATCTAGAAAGCTGTCTATTTCTTTTAGGTTTTTTTGTTTTAGTCTCCCACTATTAGGCTATGTAGCTTTTAAGCTTTAGCAGTACTCCTTTTACATATGTAGTTGCTCCAATATTAGGAGCCTACATATTCAAGATTGATATTTCATATTGATTGATTTCTCCTGAAATAAATAAGTAATGTCCATCCTGGTCTCTTTTGATTGATTTTAGTTTGAAACTTACTTTGTTAGATACTAGGATGGCAACACCACCTTGTTTCTTGGGGCCATTGGTAGCAAAATATTTTCCAACCCTTTACTCTGATCCTTTGTGTTTGAAGTTTAGATGTGTTTCTTGTCTGCAGCAGAATGATGGCTTCTATCTTTTATCCATCATATAAGGTGAATATTTTAATAGGTGAATTGAGTCCATTGATATTACAGAATAATAATGACCACTGATTGTTTTTCCTATAATTTTTGGTCATATGTTGTGTGTATTTTATTTCTTTGGATTTTCTTCTGTGGGACTATCAATTTTTGTCATTTCATGGGTGTATCTGGGTTCCATAGGTTGGAGGTTTCCCTCCAGTGCTTTTTGTAGGACCAGATTTGTGGATAGGCATTGTTTAAATCTGATTTTGTCATGAAATATCTTGCTTACCCCATCTGTAATGATTCATAGTTTTCCTGGGTATAATAGTCCAAGTTATCAGTCATCATCTTCTAGAGTCTGTATAGCTTCTGACCAGGACATTCTTGCTTTCATTGTTTATACTGAATAATCTAGCATTAATATGATGAGCCTGCCTTTGCAGGTCAGTTGGCCCTTTTCCTTTGAAGCTCTTAATACTTTTTCTCTGTTTTGTATGCTATGTGGCTCGATTACATGGCAAGCAGACTTTTGGTGGGGAATCTAATCTATTTTGTGTTTTATGAACTTCTTTTATCTTCGTAGGCATTTCTTTCTTTAGGTTGGAAAAGGTTTTTTTCTCTGACTCTATTGAATATATTATCTGTGCCTTTGACCTGGTATTTTTCTCCTTCTATTCCTATTATTCTCAGGTGTGATCTTTTCATGGTGTCCCAAATTTTTGGAACATAATGTGCTATGACTTTTTGGCTTTAGGGTTTTCTTTGACTGACCTATCTATTTCCACTATTGTATCTTCCACTCCAGAGATTCTCTCTTCCATTTTATGGATTCTCTTGGTTATGCTTGTATCTGTATTCTGTTTCATTTCTTCAGATTTTCTATTTACACCTTTTCCTCATTTTGTGCCTCCTTTATTGTTACTATTTCAATTTTTAGTTCTTAGTACATTTATTTCATTTGCTGGTTTTTATTTTCTTTGTTTTCTCTCAAGCATTTGTTCATCTCTTCTAGTTTTTTGTTTGTATTTTTTTTCTGTTTCTTTAAGGGAATTTTTTATAATCTCTTTTAAGGCTTCTATAATCTTCATAAAGGAGTTTTAATGATTTTTTCTTCTGTTTTCTCTTCATTGCTCTCTTCAAGTCTCCATGTTTTAGAACCACAGGTTTCTTCTGATGGGGGCTTGTTTTTCTTTATTTTTTATATGTATTCTTGCCCTGGTGTCAGTCCATTGCTTTCTTAGTTTAATCTTAGTCATCTCTTAGTCAGATCTTAGTCACTAGTGGCTACAGGGGTTATGTTTCTTCAGTCTACTCTTGACATGGGATCTTCATGGTTTTAAGATGTTTTTTCTGTCATGGTACAGCTTGCTTTGCATGCAGTTTTTGGCTGTGAGATGTCTTTCCTACTTCATGTTTTGGGGACTACTGGAGAAGTTTTCTTCCAGCTTTGTTTGGGTAGTGCAGGACTGAGTGTGAAGTCAGACCTGGGGCTGTGTTCTACACTTTGGTGCAAAGGTCTCCTGGTGGTCTAAGAGTTGGAATTTGCTTACTTATTACTCTGCTGTGGACACGAGGTCTACACCATCTGAAGATGTCTCAGTTGTTAAAGGCTAGGCTCACAAACAAAAATTGGTATATTTTAAATACACATTGAAACTTGATATAGTTTGTTTTTCATCTGAATTTGTTTCATTGTATATCTAAAATTCTTTTCAGACCAGCTGAGTTTCCAAATTGCTAATCTGCACAAAGCTCTGACATTAGCTACTGGCTTTGCCCTGCTCTACTTTCCAATATAATGCAGGTTAACAATGATTCATGCTTACCTCCCCAATTCTAGGAAACAATATTAAGTACCAATAGCATGAAGCTGTGTTTCTAAAATGGCAGCAATGCTCTCAATTCTGCAGGCAGAAGCTTAGAGAAGCCTCAGTAATTAGCAACTTGAACTTGAACTAGGAAACTTGTCTTGACTCTGTTTTTAGAGATTATTAAATCCTTTTCAGGTCTATGTACATCAATGGCTAATAGTGGGGACTAATTGTGGACATAGGTTTCTTGGTTCTGCCTAGCCCTGCAGTCCAGACAATTCTCTTACACTATTAAAAATAATTATTCATAAGATTATATTACTTATAAAACTGTTGGGTCTATGTCTCAGCCTCATTACTGACTAGCTTTTAAAACTTAATACAACTGATTTTTATTAATCTATATATCATCACATGTCTTATGGAACATGACTGGGTTCCATTATATTTTGCTCTCCTAGCAGCTTCCAGAATCCCCTCTCACACAACCTTTCTTCTTATATGTCTAGTTCATTTCCTTACTGGCTATATCATTTCTTACAGGCTAAAGTACTTCATATTTTAACCAAAGTAGCAACACTTATTCACAATGTACAGAAATACCATCTCACATCATATTAAAAAAAACTATTAACCTCAATTGGAAGATTACTATTTAAGCATTAGAAATACATGACACCAATCCTAAGAACCATGTAGTAAACTGTTCTTTTCTGCTTGTCTGTAACCCAAGCACTATGGAATGGAGATAGAAGGATTATGGCATGCAAGTGCAGCTTCTGGTCTAAACAGAGTCCATGTCTCAAGATTATTAAAGTGAAAAAATGCAGGTGTTGAACATCTTGCGGCCTTCACACACAAGCATGGCTATGTATGAATGTGTGTGTACATGCACATACACACACACACACACACACACACACACACATATATATATATATATATATATATATATATACATATTCAATATAAACACATAACACAACATTTTCCCATTTTGTAGGCTGTCATGTTATATTATTGACAGAGTCATTGTTCTTACAGAAGACTCTCAGTTTCAAGAGGTTCCACTTATTGATTGCTGTTCTTAACATCTATGCTACTGGTGTTATATTTAGGAAGTGATCACATGTGCCAATGACTTGGAGAGTATTTCTCACTTTTTTTCTATCGAGTGCAGTGTTGCTGAGTTTATATTGAGGATTTTGATCTACTTGGATTTGAGTGTTGTACAGTATTTGGATATATTTACATTCTTCTAAATACTACCATCCAGTTATGTCAAACACCATTTGTTGAAGATACTGTCTTGTTTCCACTTGATGTTTTTGTCCACTTTGTCAAAAATCAGGTGTTCATAGGTGTTTGGGTAAATGTCAGGGTCTTCAATTCGATTCCATTTATCTGCAAGTCTGCTTTTATGCCAGTACCAGGCTGTTTTTATTACTATTGCTCTATAGTATGGTGATGCCTCCTGAAGTTCTTTTATTGAGCAGAATTATTTTGGTGTTTCTGCATTTCCTGTTATTTTATATGTAGTTGAGTTTTGTTCTTTCAAGGTCTGTAAAAAATGTGTTGGGATTTTGATGGGTATTGCACTGAATCTGTAGATTTCTTTCGGTAAAATTGCTATTTTTACTATGTTGATCGTACCTATCCAGGAGCATGGGAAGTCTTTCCATTTTCTGATATCCTTTTTAATTTCTTTCTTCAGTGACTTAAAGTCTTTTTCTTTTCTTTTTTTTCTTTGTGTGATTTTTTTTTAAATTAGAAAACAAAGCAAAAGAGAAGCTACAGACAAACTTAAAAATGCAAAGAAATAAAAGACAAAAAATAATGACAGGTATGGCAAATTACATGTTAAGTATCTAAATCTAAACCTAAGACATATGAGGGTGAGGGACAGACTGAAATGAGGGTACATTTCCATCAAACTATCTCCTATGCCCCCCCTACTCTAATGGAGATGACTAAATGGCAAATTAAAATTTTTAATATAACAATGAGTTCACATTGCAGCAATTACTTTTGTGTGGAAGTACTTCTAACCTAGGTTTCCTTGAAAAGAGTGTATTTTACCATAGATGATCTTAAGCAATACTGTTTTATATCAATATTTGAAAGATTAGGGATTGCTCTTGTTTTAATATTGTAGACAATAAGGCTTTATTTTTACAGTGTGAAGATAACCCTACCAATAGGAAACATGGAATCTCTAGGAACATAAGCAGAGATTGCTAACTCAACAGGCAATAGTCATCTAGAACAGTAAGAGAAACAGTATCAGTCTGGACCTATCAAAGGTTCAAAAATGAAAAATCGAATAAGGCATGTGAATAATCATGCACTGTTGCTTTCATCTGGGGGCTTATCACGTACAGCCTTCAAAATATACAGGTATGAGAAAGAACTCAGTGTTTAACACTGCAAACATAATAATGAAAAAAAATTGCTACTGACACAGAAGACTTATAATAAATACCCAAGTAGCTTGCCAGAGGGTAAAGTGCTGTGCCAGGCACTAAAGGACCCATGCTGGTAAACAAAGCATACAATCCTCACTGCAGAATACTCTTTTGGTTATGGTGAGAACTCATTGCCCAGGAGCCACTGTTTTAGAAAGAGATGGAGGTTTCTCAGAAAATTCAGAATCAATCTCCCCAAGGACCCAGCAATACCACTTCTGAGTGTATACCCTAAAGAGGCACATTCACACTCCAAAGATATTAGCTCAACTATGTTCATAGCAGCATTATTTGTAATAGCAAGAACCTGGAAACAACCTAGATGTCCCTCAACTGAAGAATGGATCAACAAACTGTGGTACATCTACACAATGGAATACTACTCAGCAGTAAGAAAAAATGATATCCTAAAATTTTCAGACAAATGGATGGATTTGGAGAATATCCTCCTGAGCGAGGTATCACAAACTCAGAGAGATAAGCAGGGGATGTACTCACTCACTAGTGGTCTCTAAACAAACAAACAAGAAAAAAAGCCAAACATGCCCAACCAGCAAACCACAACCACTGAACAGCTTGGGATCAGAGACACCCTGGACTGACCCTTCAAACCCCAGTCCAACTATAGGAACACCTGACTCACTCTTGAGGGAGGGGGGACAAAACTGGATTTGGCCAGGAGTGAAGACTGATCCAAGCATTATTGGGTCAGTGGGACCATAGGACTGTCTGCTCACTGCCAAGGGAGGGCATGGGGAGTTGCAGAGAAGAAAAATGACCAGATGTTGTGGGAGGGGGAAGAGACCTTGAATAAGGATATACAGGGATGGAAAAAAAAAATTCAGAGGGAAAGCTGAACACAAAGAAAATATATGTGTAGCAATCTTATTTGCATTTCCACCCTTGATAAGCCATGCTTATGATTCTTATCCTCTGTATAGTTATTGTTAACTCTTCCGCATTTTAAATTCTTTTTACTGTTTTTTTTTGATAAATACAAAATAAAGAAGGAAAAAAAAGAATTAAAAAAAAAAGAAAGAGATACAAAACTTGCCATACAACATGATAGGCAAAGAATAAAGACACAATGCCAAATTAGCAAGTCACACTACTGCCTTAGGGATTAAATTTAGAGAAATACAACATTATAAAACACAGTATTATATTCCACAAGTAACAGAAAAATAAAGGTTTAATAAAAGTAAAATCCTTAAAGATAACTTTATAAGAAATAAAAGTCAAAGAAAATTCTTTAAATATGCAAATGCCAATAAGTTGTCAAATATCATGACATATCATCTAAAAGACAAAAACCTATCACACCAAACAAAAAAAGTCACCAACTTATCTGGTAGCCAAAGCCTGACATTCAGATCAGAAATAATGCACCCTAGTCACTGACGCAGCAATGAGATCTAATGCACAAAGTTCCAGCATTGACTTCTGAAAACATTTCCTGCCTCCTACAAGCACAAGGGAGGAGGTAGTCTGGGCTGCTACTGGAGATGGTTTGGTTTGTAATGTGTGTCACCATTCCTGTTCATTTATCCCCCAGTTCATTATTATCTGCATATAATATAAATTTACTAGACCATTAATTAGCAGCTTTCAGGAAAGATACCTTGAAAGTTCTTAGAAAAGTTAAACAAATACTTCATCCTATGATTTCCTCTATAACAAATGCACACACAAAGGATGCACAGGTGCTCTTGAAAAACGGGGCAGCAAGAACCAGGGGACTCAGTCTGAATTTTGAAAGCACCATACTCCAACAGATTTAGCTATAACTTAGCAGGATCATGGGCTTTCATTCATTATAGAAACAAAGAGAAAAAATATTAAATGGCATAATTTGTTTCCTCACTGGGCAGTGAGCCATACTGTATGGCTTTCTAACAGGCACTTTCCTGACTACAAGTGGTCCCTCAACAATGCTCTGCCCAATCAAAGAGAACAAATGAGAGGACAATGTGAGTAATAGATCATGGTTCCCTCATACCACTAAATGCCAGAAAATAAAAGTTGCGTAACTCCAAGATCACAAAATTAAGGGAGATCTACTTCTTACTGATAGAAAATAATCCCAGGACCACCACCCCCAAATCAAACAAATAAAATCCCAGAACAACTCCAAATAAGAAAAAACAAAACAAAAAACAATAAAACAAAAACAGAGTAACAACACTAACTGGAATCTTCTCATAATCCTCAAGCTCCCCTCCCCCCCCTCAAAAAAGAAAAAATTACTGAGCAAGGAGTTTTCAAATCTTCAGTAAGAGACACAAATTTAAGAACTAATCAGTTCACTATTTAAAAGTGGAAGTGGCTCCTTTTATTTTCCAGGTACAATTACTTTATTTTCCTAATTTCTAGCTCCTTTATCTTCTGCCTACTCCCTTAAAAAAGAGAGGGAAAAAAAAAACTTTTAAAGTCTAACACTATTGAATTATCTTTGCCTCAGCATAAAATACAAGAAGCACAGCAGCCTTGCCCATGTGGTAAGCCACACACAATGCAAACAAACTGCCCCATCTGAAGGAAGGCCACCATCTGCGACCTTGGCAGCCTTTGCAAGAACATAAGTGATCACTGCATCTCTTCCTTCCTTGGACTGTCTTACTGAAAGAACCAATGACAGAACCAAAGTATGTACAAACACTGAAAAGGAAGATGCCACCTACTCACATGTTGTATTTAAAGTCCTACTTAATATTTTAAAGATAAAATGAATTTATTAAACAATTATTAGTAAAGTTTAAGGCACTTTTATGGCCTTCTGTCAATTCTCACAGCAACCTAACAAGGAAAGAAAGTATCATTTCAGCATTGAAGCTAGAGTTTTTAATTCTAACATGTAATCCTTTGCTAATTTACTCTAGGATGAATTTTATAGTCAGGAAATTGATTTTTATAATAGCTACTTCATGGGCAGAAAATACAGGCTAGTCATAATAAACCTCAAACTCTCTGTGACTTTCTGAAGCCAAACATTTTCTCACAGATTTGTTTCTTAATGTTGGAATTTAACCATTGAATGCTACTATTATTTTAGAACTTCATATAAATATTAAAACTAAAAAATTAAATGGTAATTTAAATTTCCCCCCCATCTTCAAATTTCTTCTCTTTCCTGGAACTGTTGATTTTCAAATATTCACAGAATGAGCATGTTTTTTGCAAAGTGGCTTGTCCTTCTTGGAGAAAAATGTCTGCCCTTCCAAACTTTCACAACACACTGAGCATACAAAGCAAGTATCATGCCAGGTATAGCCCAGAGCTTCAAGGAACATGTCGCCAGCTTCTATGGGGAATTCGCATCCAAGGCATATTGTTCCGAAAAGAGCATAATAATCAGTCTCACAGTATGCCTCTCCATCTTCCAAGTGGAAAACATTGTTGCGAATGGGTTTTCCACAGGCCACACACAAAAAACAGGACACATGCCAGGTTTGTTTCAAAGCATTGATGCCTTCTCCAAGGATCTTCCTCTGGCATCGGTCACATTCAGGAGCAAAGAACTTCTCATAACATAGCTCACAATACAGTGCTCCCTTTTCCTCAACAAACACAATGTAGGCCATTGTGTTTTTGCAGTGAGCACAGTTAAATTCTTCTGGGTGCCAAGACTTCCCCAGAGGCACTAGGAACGGTCCCCTGATCACTTGATTGCAGTGGGCACACATTGGAGTTCGATTCCCGGCTGGAATGTGCTCGGCTCTCTGCAGCAGTGTGTCTTGGTCACTTGTCTGGGGTGGCCCCACAGCTGAGTTTGAAGGTACCCCTGTACACGAAGAAGTCGCACTATTTGTAATTACTCCAGTAAAAGGTGTTTCTTGGCTTTGACGCTGCCAGCTTGGTGACTTGACAGCGCTGGTGGACCCTCCAGGCTTGAAAGCAGCAGCGGTCCTGAGGCTGGCCATGCCTGGCCTGCTAGAACCTGGGCTCTCTAGGCTCTCAGACTTACTCAGAGATGAAGCTCCAGGAGACACTGACTGCTGAGAAGGCTCCTTTTTTGATTCTTTCAGATATTTAGTCCCGGTGATCTGGGCAAGGATCCTGAAGGAGCAAGACTGGGTTGTTCCAGACCATGGGCGCCAGTTTTCAGTGTCCTCAATCAGCCTCTTCTTGCTGGCATCACTGTGAGTGGGGATGTGATAAAACTCCGTGTTGCGCTCCACAATGTGTTTTCTTGGTGGGCCATTTTGCTGTTTAATGTCACCCTGGGATCCTCTTCTCTGCCCCTCTGCTAGCTCCTGAGCAGGCTCAGAACACACGCTGATGGCTGTGAGCTGCCGTGGGACATTAACTGCAGATTTAGCAGTGTTCGGTGTAGATGAACACTAGTCAGCCTAAGATTGGCATTAACATGCAGTCTGAATGCAGAGAATGGGGGAAGAGTGACAGAGCCCACACGTGGAGGGGAAGCATGTGATGAAGTGGTGGCATGGGCTGGGGTGAAGGCAGACGATGGTGATGGGATGTATGTGACTTTTGGTGAAGACACAGAACCGAAGGGCTGTAGTGCTTTATTGTAGGCCATGTTGGTTGTGGAAGTGACTTTGGATACAGCAGGAGATGTAATGGGCACAGGTTTAACTACTTCTTTAGGTTCACCCTTCTGGACAGCAACGGGCTACGGCTTAGCTGCAGCAGATGCTCTTTGCAGAGTCATATTCAAAGAGCCTGTGCAACCCTTAATCTTGCTCTGGGCTTCAAGATGAGTCATTCCTTGTGCGTTAATTCAATCAATGCTGAGGACCACATCGCCTATTCTCACTTGCGCCTGGGATGCCTTACCACCATCTTTCAGGCTAGAGATTGTCAGGGGCATGTTGAAATCCTTGCCACCTTGGAGACGGAAACCCCAAGGAGCTGGGCCGACCAACGACACACTGTAGTTGCTCATGGTTCCAAGAGTTCAATGTGCAGTTCCAAAAATATAAAAGAAACCTCAGGACCCGCGCAGCGCAGCCTCCAGCTCAGAGCAGCACTGACAAGTGACTCCAATGGCCAGCCGACTTAAAGTCTTTTTTCTAAGGGGTTTGCTACTTCTTTGGTTAGAGTTATGCCAAGATATTTAATGCTATTTGCAGCTATTATAAAGGGTGATGTTTCTCTCATTTCTTTCTCAGTCCTTTTTCCTTTAGTGTATAAGATGACTATTGATTTTTTTAAAAAGTTAATCTTGTACCCTGCTACATTGCTGAAGGTGTTTGTAAACTACAAGAGTTCACTGGTAGAATTTGGAGGGTCACTTATGTAAATGATTATATCATCTGCAAATAGAGATAGTTCTCCATTTTTATCCTGTTAATTTCCTCTTTTTCTCTTATTGCTTTAGCTAACACTTTAAGAATCCTATATTGAATAGATAAGGAGAGAGAGGACAGCCCTGTCTTGTTCCTAATTTTAGTGGGATTGGTTTGAGTTTTTCTCCATTGAGTATGATTTTGGCTGCTGGCCTACTGTATATCGCATTTATTTAATTTAGGTATTTTCTCTGAATTCCTCATCTCTCCTGAACTTTTATAATGAAGGAGTATTGTATTTTGTCAGAGGCTTTTTCGGCATCTAATGAGATGATCATGTGTTTTTTTTTCCTCTATATTTGTTTATATGGTGAATGACATTCATTCACACTTTTCTATCCCTGCATCTCTGGAATGGAGCCTACTGGGTCATGGTGGATGATTATATATATATATATATATATATATATACATATATATATATTTGGTTTGCCAGAAATTTATTGAGAATTTTTCATCAAAGTTTATGAGTGAAATTGGTGTATAGTTTTCTTTCTTTGTTGCATTTTTGAGTGGCTTCATATAAAGAGTTTTGCAATATTCCTTCAGTTTCTACTATATGGAACAGTTGAAGGAGTATTGGTATTAGTTGTTTTTTAAATGTCTGGTAGAATTCTGCACTGAAACAATCTGAGACTAGACTTTTATTTTTTTTTTTAACTTGGGAGACTTTTAATGACAGCTTCAATTTCCTTTGGGATTATAGGTCTATTTTGATCTGGTCTTGATTTAATTTGAGTAAGTTGTACTTATCAAGAAAGTTGTCCATTTTCTCTAGGATTTCCAATATTGTGGAGTATATATTTTCAAAGTATGACCTGATAGTTCTCTGGATTTCTTTTTTTTTTTTTTTAAAACTTTATTTATTTATTTATTTATTTATTTGTCTTGGTGTTTGCCTGGAACTGGAACTACAGACAGTTGTTAGCTGCCATGTGGGTGCTGGGAATCGAACCCAGGTCCTCTGGAAGAACAGACGGTGCTCTTAACCACTGAGCCATCTCTCCAGCCCCTCTGGATTTCTTTAATGTCTGTTCTTATGTCCCCTTTTACATTTCTGATAATATTAATTTGAAATATCTCTCCCTGTGTTTTTACGTTAATTTTTATAAGGGTTTATTTATCTTGTTGACTTTCGCAAAGACCCAATTCTTTGATTTGTGGATGCTTTTCTTGTTCTTTTTTTCAATTGTATTAATTTCAGCTCTAACTTTGATTATTTCCTGCCATTAACTACATCTAGGCAAATTTGCTTCAAATTGTTCTAGAGCTATCATATATGCTGTTAGGTATCTTGTGTGGCATATCCCTAGTTTATATATATATATATATATGTATATATATATATATATATTATATATGCATGTATCATGAATTTTTCTGTTAAGACTGATTTCATTTTGTCCATAAGTTTGGGTATGTTGTGGATTCATTTTCAATAAATTCTAGAAAGCCCTTTATTTCTTTCTTAACTTCTTTCTTGACCCAGAGGTGGTTCATTTGAGTGATGTTCAGTTTCCATGAATTGGTATGCTTTCTGTGATTTCTGATGTTGTTGAACTCTAACTTTAGGCCCTGGTGGTCCAATATGATACAAGGAATTATTTCAATTTTTTTGTATTTGTTGATATTTGCATTATGACTAATTATGTGTTCAATTTTAAAGTGCTATGGGGTGCTGAGAAATATACATATTCTTTTGTATTTGAGTGAAAGGTTCGCTATATATCTATTAAGTCTATTTTGATCATAACTTCTGTTAGACTCCATATTTCTCTGTTGCTTTTCTGTCTGTCTAATCTATTCAAGGGTGAAAGTGGGTCATTTAAGCCTTCCACTATTAGTATTTGAGGTTTGATATGACATTTAAGCTTTAGTAGTATTTATTTTACATATGAATTTGGACTAGTGTTGGGGACATAAATATTCAAGATTGAAATTTTGTCTTGCTGAATTTTTCCTGAGATAAATAAGTAATGTCTTTCCTGCTATTTCTTTAGTGATTTTAGTTTAAAGTCTATTTTGTTAGATTTAAGACACAACAAAGAAGGGGAATTATAGACCAATTTCCCTCATGAATATTGATGCGAAAATTCTGAACAAAATTTTGGCAAACTGTATACAACAATGTATAAAAGATATCATCCACCATGACCAAGTAGGCTTCATCCCAGAAATGCAGGGCTGGTTTAACATACAAAAAACTGTAAATGATATCCATCATATAAACAAACTAAAGGAACAAACCCACATGATCATATCCTTAGATGCAGAAAAAGCCTTTGACAAAATCCAACACTCCTTTATGATTAAAGCCCTGGAGAGATCAGGAATACATGGAGAATACCTAAATATAATAAAGGTGATTTACAAGAAGCTGATAGCCACTATCAAACTGAACGGAGAAAATCTCAAAGCAATCCCACTAAAATCAGGAACTAGACAAGGATTTACTCTCTTCCCTTATCTATTCAATATAGTTCTCGAAGTTTTAGCTAAAGCAATAAGGGAACGAAAAGAGATTAAGGGCATACAAATTGGAAAAGAAGAAGTGAAACTATCTCTATTTGCACATGATATGATTGTATACATAAGTGACCCACAAAATTCTTCCAAGGAACTGCTACAGCTGATAAACACCTTCAGCAATGTAGCAGAATACAAGATTAACTCAAAGAAATCAGTAGCCCTTCTATATGCTAAAGATAGAAGAGCTGAAAAAGAAACAAGGGAAACATTTCCCTTCATAATAGCTGCAAATAATATTAAATACCTTAGAGTAACTATAACCAAAGAAGTAACAGACCTATTTGACAAAAATTTTTAATCATTGAAGAAAGAAATTGAAGAGGATATCAGAAAATAGAAAGCTCTCCCATGTTCCTGGATTAGTAGGATCAATATAGTAAAAATGGCAATTCCACCAAAGGCAATCTACAGATTCAATGCACTGCCCATCAAAATCCCAACACCATATTTCATGGACCTTGAAAGAACAATACTCAATTTCATTTGGAGTAACAGGAAAGCCAGGATTGCCCAAACAATT
The DNA here is from genome assembly GCA_004025045.1 of Sigmodon hispidus. Taxonomy (NCBI): domain Eukaryota; kingdom Metazoa; phylum Chordata; class Mammalia; order Rodentia; family Cricetidae; genus Sigmodon; species Sigmodon hispidus. Next base: position 221,505 of record PVIH01001206.1, read on the forward strand.
TTGCTCAACAAAAAAACCTCAGGAGGTATCACCATCCCTGACTTCAAGTTATACTATAGAGCTACAGTAATAAAAACAGCCTGGTACTGTCATAAAAACAGACTTGTGGTCTCGCGTGCAACCTCGCCAGCAAGAAAGGCACGAGACCCAGGCTTCTTCCTTCTATGGTTTATTCGGGCATTTTTCAGAAGCTTCTACTTTTTCTACCCCGGGGGGGGGGACCCGCTCAATAGCTTAAAAGCTCTCAGGGCTTCTAAACCAAAATATGCCACGTAGGTACTGCTCATAGGTCCACGTATGGAGTAGCAAGCCTCAGACCAAAGCCAAGCCAAAACAGAGAAATTGCTTATAGAAAGAGAGGAATTGTTTATGTCTAGGAGAGCACTTTCCCACGAGGGGTGAGGGATAGAAGTCAGTGCCATCTTAAGGCACAGTCACGATGACCCAGCTCCCTACAGTTCCCCCTGTTTTCTTAAACAAAGCAACAGGAAAGAACAGAGGCCTGATCCCTAAAATATGCATGAGGGACTTGTACCATTCCTTATCCGGATGTCATCCACCCAGATGGGACCAGACCTGTCTGACACCCTTTTCTATGGGGATAGGACTGTGGGTGTCAACCTGTATGCAATCAGGCATGCTCTTCATAAAGCCCATGTGGACAGTATCATGTGCAGTGCTTAGCCTTGCATCCCGTGCCTAGAAAAATCAATCCTTCAGTGCAGCAAGCCACACTTTAGGGGACTGGCCTTCCTCCAAAGCAGTAAAGGCTTGGACCATCAGCGCCATGCTCCTATGCTGTATGAACCTCATCTTGCAGATACACCACAGGCAAATTAGGAATATCAGCACCATTAATCCAGCTAGAGCGCCCATTCCCACCCACTCTTTCATATGGTTGAGGGCGGTGGACATCCATGCTGCTAGTCCTTCAGCAACCCCAGGGTCAATTCGAGTCGCATTAACAGCTGCAATCACAACTCGCAGTTTCTCCATGGTCGCCTTGAAATCTCCAGACCAGTTTCCTGTAAGATAACTAGACAACTTTTTAGACAAATTGGAAACTTGTGAGAAAATTCTATACCGGACAGAGGCCACACACAAGGCCTGAGACCTCCACTCACAGCCTAATTGGGCCATCTGCCAGAGAATATCAACCTCCTCTTGTACAAGGTCAATTCTTGGATTAACTAGCATTAAACCACCTTTATGTTGAGCTGAAGCACTTCTCTGCACAGCCAGGGCATGAGCCACACTGGCAGACAGGTTGTTGAGTGTCTGAGCTGTTTGTACAGTATGACTCATAGCAATGGCAGCTGTAGTGGCTGCAACAGCAGCCAAGGAAATAGCTGTAACAATAGCTGCAGTAATTCCAAAATCTCTTTTGACTCTAAATATACTCATGGCATTGGGACTTTGCACTGGAACTAGTACCCAGCACGGCATGCGTGTAACAATAGCATACTCATATTCGGTGGCATTCTAGCATTGAGCATAAAAGCAGGTCTCATTGGTACAGTAGGATGGAATGCTTTTGCTCACAACAAACATGAAAGGAGGATAGACACAGACAGGTGTAGGTGCATAAGAGACATTCTTCTGTGGTGTCACACTCCCATTTACACAGGGGGTATGAGTGTTAGAGTTACTATTTGTCATAGCCTTGTTTGAAAAACTTCCCCAAGGTTGAGAGTTGCTCCAAGTAAATTTACTAAGGCTCTGCATACCTCCACCTAGCATTACCATGGGCTCCAAGTTCATGCAGCTTCCATTAATGCCACACAGTAGCCAATTATCAAGGGGATTAGAAACATATTCCTGTCGAGGATCCTGATCAGTAAAGCTATTTCCTGCAAAGCTTTGATTAAATAGGGTACTAATTCCAGGAGAAAAGGTAAAATAATGTTCCTCATCTGCCCAGTCTATAGTATGAGACTGGCAGCCAGTCCAAGGCCACATTTGTCCCCTATTCATTCCCCTATAATAAATCTTATTTTGTCATGAAACAACTTGTTTATTCCATGTATGGTGATTGATAGTTTTGCTGGATACAGTAGTCTGAGTTGGAATCAATGAACTTTTATTGTTTGTATAATGACTGACCAGGACCTTCTTGCTTTCATTGTCCCATTGAATAGTTAAGTGTTAATTTTATGAGTCTGCCTTTATAGGTAATTTGCCTTTTTTCTTTAGCAGCTCATAGTATTTTTTCTTTGTTCTGTAGGTTTAGTGGCTTGCTTATTATAAAGTGAGCAGAATTTTTTGCAGGTCTAGTCTATTTGGTGTTCTGTAGGCTTCCTGTATCTTTATAGGTATTTTCTTCTTTAGTTTAAAAAATTTTCTTCTGTGATTTTGTTGAATATATTTTCTGTGCCTTTGAGATGGTGTTCTTCTTCTTCAATTCCAGTTAATCTCAAATTTGGCCTTTTCCTGGTATCCCAGATTTCCTGAACATTTTAAGCTTTAGTGATTTTTTTTTAATGAATCATCTCTTTCCACTCCAGTGTTTCCCTCTTCTATCCCTTGGATTCTGTTAGTTATGCTTGAATCTGTTGTTCCAGTTCTTTTTGTTAGGTTTTTTATTTCAAGCTTTGTCTCAGTTTTTGTGTACTTTATTGCTTCTATTTTGATTTTGAATTCTTGGAGTATTTATTTTACGTTTTTGTTTTCTTTATTTTCTTTCCTATATTTGTTCACTTCTTCCAATTTTTAATTTGTATTTTCTTCTATTTCTTTAAAAGAGTTTTTTATATCCTCTTTTAAGGCTTCTATTAGCTTCATAAAGCTGTTGTTAACATCATTTCTTTCTGTTTCTACTTCATTATTATGCTCAGGTCTTTATGCAGTAGAATCACCTGCCTCTTCTGGTGGAGTCTTGTTAATGTTTGTATTATTGTATGTATTCTTGCACTAGCATCTGCCCATTGCTTTCTAGTTCACTGTTGGTGAGTTCTCTGTCTGTTCTTAGTAGGTTGTAGGCCTGGGGGCTCTCACTCAGCTGTGTGTTCAGATTTGGCAGTTTTTGTGTAGTGAAAGAGTGATAACACCAATTAAGGTTTGGGCAGGGGTTGCCTGTGGAAGCTGTGTTTTGCTGATCCTTGGACTTCAGGGTGTTCTCTCAGTTTTTTTTTTTGTTTAGAGTGGAGCTGGTTGTGGTTGGTATATGGTGGGGGTGTCCTTGGACTGGGGTTCAGAGAGTAGTATGGTCTCAGTGTTTGCTTGGCTTGAGGGACAGGATGGCTCTCACCTTTTAGCTGTGTGTCTAAGTACTCAACTGATCCCCTGCAGTGGCCTCCTTTTCTCTTATTGTATTTTGGAGAATATTCTCCTGAGTGAGCTATCACAAACCATGAAACATAAGTAGGAGATATACTCACTCATTAGTGGACTTTAAACAAAAAGCAAAGCATGCCCAAACTGCAAACCACAATCACTGAACAGCTTGGGATCAGAAACCATTTGGACTGACTCTTTGGATCCCATTATCCCTAGAGAAATACATGAGTCAGTCTTGATGTTGAGGGGAGAAAACTGGATTTGCCAGAAGTGGAGGCTCAGCTAAGCAATATTGGGACTTTGGGGCCTTGGGACCTTGGGATCGCCTGCCCATGGGAGTGATGAGGAGATGTGGAGAAGAAAGAATGACCTGATATGGTGGGAGGGGGAAGGGACCTTGAATAAGGATATACAAGGATAGAAAATGTGACTTCTTTATTCATAATAATAAAAAATTAAAAAGTAAAAATGATATCCTAAGATGTGAAGGCAGATGGATGATAGATTTGGAGAATATCCTCCTGAGCAAGGTATCACAAACCCAGAAATCTAAGCAGGGGATGTAGTCACTCATTAGTGAACTCTAAATAAAAGAACAAAAAACAAAACATTTCCAAGCTGCAAATCACAAACACTGAATAGCTTGGGATCTAAAAGACCTTAGACTTATACCATGGATCCCACTCCTTCTAGTGGAACACCATACCCAGTCTTGATTTTGGGGTCAGGAAAGTGGATCTGCCAGGAGTGGATGCTGAACTAAGCCTTAGTGGGACCTTGAGACCTCCTGCCCGTGCTGGGGAACAGATGAGGAGATGTGGAAAAGAGAGAGTGACTGGAAGGGGTAGGAGGGGGAAGGGAACTTGAACAAGAATGTAGATGGATAAAAATAAATGGCTTTATTAATAATCAAAAAATAATATAAATTATCTGTCAAAGTAAAAAGAGAAAAAAAATAAAAGAAAGTAGAAAACACCCTCTAATGCATTGTCACAAGTGACTACTTCCTAAATATAGCACCAGTAGCACAGACACTAAGAACAACAATCAATAAGTGAGATCTAGTGAAACTGAGAAGCTTCCATAAGGGCAAGTACCCAGTCAATAAGACAAAATGACAGCTGAATGAAAAATATTTTTACCAACCGTACAAGTGACAGATGACTGATCTTTAAAATATATAGAGAACTCAAGAAACTAGAGCCAAAAACCCTTAATAACCTAACATAAAAATCAGGTTCAGAACTAATAGAATTCTCAGCAGAATTGCAAATGGCTGAAAGGCACAAGAAAAAGTGATTAACATCTTTAGCCATCATAGAAATGCAAATAAAACAAGTTTGAGATACCCCCTTACACCTGTTAGAATGACTAAGATTAATAACACAGATGATAGTCTATGCTGGAGAGGATTTAGAGCAAGGAAAACACTCCTCCATTGTTGGGGGGACTGTAAGCTTGTTCAGCCACTCTGGAATGCAGTATGGCCGTTTCTCAGAAAACTAGGAATCCATCTCCCCAAGGATCTAGCAATAGTGTTATTGAGCATATACCTTAAAGATGCACATTTATACCCCAAAAGCTTTAGCTCATCTATGTTCAAAGTAGCATTATTTGTAATAGAAAGAATCTGGGAACAACTTAGATGTCCCTCAACTGAAGAATGGAATAACAAACTGTGGTACATCTACACAATAGAATGCTGCTCAGCACTAAGAAATAATAATATTTAAAATTTGCAGGCAAATGGATGGATTTGGAGAATATCCTTCTGAGCAAGTATCATAAAATGAGAAAGATTAGCAGGGATTGTACTCGCTAATTGGTGGATTTTAAAAACAAAAATGATGTCATTGTATACAAGAGCTGAAGACTAGAACATAGCTAAATGACACAGTGCCTCACTTCTGCATTGATGGCCTCTGGCAGGGGTGTGGGTGAGGAAGGACTTGTTTTCTTTAAGGGTCTGGCCACATGGAGTTTAATTATGCTCCAGTAATTAAATGTGCATTATAAATGGACTTTTTTTTGTAAATGGGGGGACCATAAGGGTGGGTATGACATTTAAGCTCTTTATTTATATTTGATATAGAGGAAGTCCTGTTAGGTACCCTCTCTACTATTGCTTGGAATTCTAGCCAGGGACATCTTGTGGGTTCTTAAACATTTTTATTTTTTATGTATTCATTATTTTATGATTTCACATCATGCACCCCATCAAGCTCAAACTTTATCCAGGAATGGATAGAGGCAGAAGCAGAGATCAATAGCTAAGCACCAGGTCAAGCTTCCAGTCCAGCTGAGGGGTGAGAGAGGAGAGTATATGAACAAAGGAATCAGGATCATGAGGAGGAGACCCACAACAAAAGCTGACTGGAGCTATTTGAAGTTCATTGACTCAGAAACAATTACTGAGGTATTTTCATGGAAAGGAACTAAACCTTCCAAAGGTAGATGACTATCAAATGGCATTGGCAGTTTGTGGAGCCTCTTTAAGTAGAATATATTCAAGAATAAAGTATATTCTTGGAACTACAGAGGAACACCTAACCCAGCCTTAATATTGGGATGAATGACTCAGACCTACTTCAAATGAATATGCCAGGGTGAATTGATTCAACTTGGGATTCCTCCTGTCCTTGGGGAATCAGTAGGGGGCTCTGGGGAATAAGGCTGAAGGAGGAAGGGATGAGGAACATTGGTAGATATGGAAAAGAATTTACAAAAAACAAAAAATGAAAAGACAAAAAAAAGAGTGGGTATTGATCTGAGAGGACTGATAACTGAGAGGACTCATAACTGAGTTTGTTGGGGTGTGTGATGAAAAATCACCAAAAATAAATATAAAAAAGAGGGGGGAAGCCATAAAGCAGAAAGGAACTAAATGAAAACAGAATTGGCAAGAGTGAGTATGAAATTGCAGAATGTGACAAGGAAAAAATGCAGTCAAAATATATCATATACATGTTTGACATTGACATGTTGAAAATTCACTATCATGTATATTTAGTATATGCTAATAAATGTCATTAAGTGTTAACATCCAGCCTCCCCAATCAGGCAAGCACACACACACACATACGTACACACACATACACCTCTAGTTGCCAGAATGTAACATGTGGGGTTGTATATTTATATCCACGAGCATAAAGACCCTAAAGAACAAAATGACAATTACAAATGAATGCTTAATGATTTTGTTAACTAATGATGTTCAATTGTCTGTGGCAATTCAGAAGTGCAGTATGCAAACAGATTGAAAACATGTCTAAAACAATGATCAAGAACAATGTAAAGGAACCATAATTATTGATTCCAAGTCTATGAAAAGATACTAGATATAAAACTGAGGAAGGGTAGTGTCATACTCTACTATCTAAAGAGAATCTGAGAAGAACTCACAGATAAAATTTAACAGATGGGACAGAAATATGACTGAGTATTTAAATACTCTTGCCTTAAAGCTTAAAGCCTTGGGCTTGGCCCCAGAGATCTTCATAGTGAAGGGAAACAAATGAGTCCTACAAGTTTTCTTTTGCCCTCCACATATGCAACATAGAGCACACACTGACACACACACACACACACACATTATACATAAATGATAGATAAATGATAGATAGATAAATAGATAGATAGATAGATAGATGACAGATAGATAGATAAATATGTAGGTACATAGATACATAGATAGATATGAATTTTTAGTAAAATGTGCTTTAAGCAAGTTCTTCTATCCTCCTAAAATTTATGAAGGGCTACGAACTTATTTTTTTTCAAGAATACAGTATTATGTAGATTTTTCTTCAGAAATATTCCCAGTCAGCAAAATCACAGTTTTAAAGACCCTCAGAGAAAAGCAGAACACTATGTTTTGTTGGATTTCACCAATCACAAGTGAGAAGATCTTACATTTAGTGAATAAGATTATATTTTTACATTCCTACTATATCTTTGTAACAAGGGTGTTGCTTATAATAAGGTATATGTATATACACTCATGAATATGGAATAAAATCCCAAGGTAGTACAAGAATATAACCACTACACAAAGTTCTAAAAACCAGAAACAATAACTCTTTTTTGTTTCTCCCTAGAATGAAACGGCATCAACATTCTAGGCATTGCTGGGAAACATCAGCATCTAAAACTTCCATTATATAACATGCACATGTTTGTATTTAATTTTACTAATATTTATCCATACATGTGAGTCTTATGGGGGGGAATGTGCAAATATCAGAGTCTGTGTGTGAAGTCAGAAGACAGTCTTAGATGTCCATCTTTACCTTGCACCTGGATTGTGACAAGTTCTCTTGTTTGCTGCTGCATACACCAGCCAGGTTCTAGAATCCAGAATCATTTAGCCTATTCAACTTCCTTGGATTTATAAAATAAAAAAATCATTTTTAATCATTTTTATGAGGGACTGGAAAAGTGACTGAACATTCAAGAGCACATGCTGCTCTTGCAGAGAACCAGAGTTAGAATCCCAAAGGCCACACAGGATGGCTTATAGTTAATGATAATTTTAGTTTCTTTGATCCAATACACCTTTCCATCATCCAAGCATAACTTTAATTATGTGTCTGTATTTCACACAGACAAATATTCTACCTAAAAATAAAATAAAATGTACTAAAATTATTTTACAGAATTAGGCTGGAAATTCATTTGTAGAAAACATATCAGAAACTCTAGTCATTTTTTCTCATTTTTTATTATTAATAAAGTCTCTCTTTTTATCCATGCATCCCCTTGTTCAAATGTCTTTCCCCTCCTGCCCCTACAAGTCACTCTTCTCCCCAACTACTTATCTCCTCCCTGGCAAGGACAGGAGGTTCCAAGGTCCCAAGGTAGCTTAATTCAGCATCCACTCCAGGCAAATCCACTTTCCTCATCCCTACATCAACTGGATCTGGAGGGAATGGGATCCAAAGAGCCAGTTCAAGTTCAAGGTGCTTCAGATCCAAACCACAGTGTTTGTGGTTTGCAGCTTGGACATGCATTGCTTTTTTTTTAAAGTCCACTAATGGGTGAGTACAACCCCTGCTTATCTTTCTGGGACTGTGAAACCTCACTCAGGAGGATATTCTCCATATCCATCTATTTGTCTGCAAATTATAGAATATCATTTTTTTCTTGCTGCTGAGTAGTACTCCATTGTGTAGATGTACCATAGTTTGTTAATCCATTCCTCAGTTGAGGCACATCTGTGTTGTTTCTAGGTTCTTCTTTTTTTTCCTCTTTCTTTCTTTTATTAGAAATAACATCACATTTTCTATCCGTGTATATCCTTATTCAAGGTCCCTTCCCTCTCCCACCCCCTCCAGTCACTCTCTCTTCTCCATATCTCCCCATCTCCTCCCCAGCATGGGAAGGAGGTCCCAAGGACCCAATATTGCTCAGTTCAGCATCCACTCCTGGCAAATCCAATTTCCTCACTCCAACATCAAGGTTGAGTAAGGTGTTCCTCTAGAGGGAGTGGGATCCAAAGTGCCACTCCAAGGTGTTTCAGATCCAAAGTTGTTCAGGGGTTGTAGTCATTCTTTTTTTTTTTTCAGGTTCAGTTATAACATAACCTTCAAAAGAAGATTTATTTCCAGACATTAGATTAAGAGTGAACTTAGCATACAGCAACAAACAAAACAACCTTAGGTTACAATGTCCTCAAACAATGACTGTGCCATGACAGTGAGTCATGTTCATGCATTGGTGCTCAGCAAATGCAGTTATTAAAAATATATTTTCTCAGGCCTAGAAAACATAGCAAGGCTGCCCAGTAGCACTATCTGTAAAGTTGCTTCATTCTGCAAATGCCCCTCCTCATCCGCACTTCCCAGTGCAGAAAGGAGAATCCTCAGCTGCTGTGAGTGTCAGTGTAGTTGACATCTCTGTACAGTTCTGTCAGATCAACGTTAAGCAGGAAACATTTGCTTCCAGGTCTTACAGAAATTCTTTGGCCACCTTCAATCTTAACTTTAATGAATGTAAAATTTTCTGACTGACCTTAGAATCTTCGGTGCCCAGTGATTTTATACCACAACTTATTCTGCAATACTTAGAAGAGCTATCTGAGAGAGAGAGAGAGAGACCACTTTCAAATGCTCTATGTTAGCAGAGATAATATGGATCTTAATTTTAATGAATGAGTGATCCTCCAGTATTCACAAAAAAATAGATAACAGAAATGTTTTATTTTGGATCATAGAAACTTGCTTGTTTCCTGAGTTATTGCTATTTAAGAGACATAAGAGGAAGATAGAGGGGACCAAGTGCTGTCAGCAGAGTCCCAGTGCACTCTGGAGCGGGGGCAGATAAATTCTGCCTGTCACCATACCCACAGCTCCTGCTGAGGGAATTTGCACGGCTACCCAACACCACTTCGAACTGAGTGAACCCACAAATACAGAGGTCTATGAAGGACAGACTCAGACTCTGCTCAAAGGTAAGGAGGGGTCACCAGGCCCAAGTGCCTATATCCTAGCCAGGGAGGGAGATTTGAGCTCCCATCGGTTAAGGTTCCACTTCCGGGACCAAGTAATGTCTGTAGAGTCCCAGCGCACTCTGGAGCAGGGGCAGATAAACTCTGCCTGTCACCATACCCACAGCTCCTGCTGAAGGAATTTGCACAGCTACCCACCGCCACATCCAACTGAGTGAACAGACAACTACAGGGGTCCCTGAAGGGTAGATTGAGAGCCTGCCCAGAAAGGTGACAGGAGACACACAAACCCAAGTGCCACAACTGACCAGGAGCCATCCAATCGTGAACCACTGAAGCCATGGGCAAATGTCACTGCAAAATATTACATAATAATACAAAGAACAACATGGTAACTCCAGAAGAGAGTGGCGATCTTAAAAATACAAGACATGAACTGAGCAATGAAGAGGAAACAGAAGGAAGCAACACCAAAAATTATTTTTGATGATCATCGAAGCTCTCAAAGAAGATATGAAAAAAAGCCTTAAAGAAACAGAAGAAAATACAAACAAAGAATGGGAAGAGATGAACAAATCTATGAAAGAAACATGCCAGGAACTAAAAGCTGAAATAGAAGCAATAAAAAAGGCACAAAATGATGCAAAGATGGAAATAGAAAACCTGAAGAAAAAAGCTTGAACCACAGATACAAGCATAACAAACAGAGTTCAAGAGATAGAAGATAGAATCTCTGAAGTATAACACTCAGTAGCTCAAATAGATATATCAGTCAAAGAAAATAGTAAAACTAAAAAAGCAGTAACTCAAAATGTTCAGGAAATCTGGGACACCATGAAAAGAACTAATTTGAGAATAATAGGAATAGAAGAAGGAGTAGAATACCAGCTCAAAGGCACAGATAATGTTTTCAATAAAATCATAGAAGAAAACTTCCCTAACCTGAAGAAGGAAATGCCTATAAAGATACAAGAAGCTTACAGAATACCAAATAGATATGATCCCAAAAAAAAGTCAGTGCACCACATTATAATCAAGCCACAAAACATACAGAACAAAGAAAAAATTTTAAGAGCTGCAAAAGAAAAGGGCCAACTCACATATAAAGGCAAACCCATCAAAATAATGCCTGATTATTCAATAGAAACGATGAAAGCTAGAAGGGCTTGGTCAGAAGTTATACAGATGCTAAAACAGCATGGCTGCCAAAGTAGAATACTATATCCTGCAAAATTATCAATTACCATAGATGGAGTAAACAAGGTATTTCAGGACAAAATCAGACTGAAAGAATATCTATCTACCAATCCAGCACTACAGGGAGTATTAGAGGGAAAACTCCAACCTAAGGACCCCAGATACACCCATGAAATCACAAACAACCAATAAGTCCAGAGAAGAATACCCTAGAGAAAGGAAATACAAGCAAGTTGCCACCAAAAAGGGCAGGAAATATGAATCAATGGTCACTAATTTCCCTTAATATCAATGGTCTCAACTCTCCTATAAAACGTCACACACTAACAAGATGGATACAACAACAGTAGCCATCCTTCTGTTGCCTACAAGAAACACACCTCAACCACAAAGACAGACACAGGCTTAGAATAAAGTGTTGGGAAAAGATTTTCCAGTCAAACGGCACTAAGAAACAAGCAGGGGTTACAATCCTAATATCTAACAAAGTAGACTTTAATCTAAAAGCAAATAAAAGGGACCAAAATGGTCACTACTTATTCATCACAGGAAAAATTGGTCAAGGGGAGATTTCAATCTTAAATATTTATGCCCCTAATAAAAGGGCACCTACTTATGTAAAAGAAACACTGCTAAAGCTCGGATCCAACATCAATTCTTACACCCTAATAGTTGGAGACTTCATTACCCCAATTTCAACCCTGGATAGATCAACCAGACAGAACTTCAACACAGAAACAATGAGTCTAAAAGAGGTTATGATGCAAATGGATTTCATAGATATTTACAGAAGCTTCCACCCAAATGCAAAGGAATATACATATTTCTCAGCTTCTCATGGAACTTTCTCCAAAATTGACCACATAATTGGTCATAAAGCAAATATCAACAGATACAAAAAAATGAATAATCCCTTGTAACATATCGGACCACCAGGGCCTAAAGTTAGAGTTCAACAACATCAAAACCCAAAGAAAGCCTACCAACTCATGAAAACTAAACATAAATCAGCTGAACCATCTCTGGGTCAAGGAAGAAATTAAGAAAGAAATCAAAGTCTTCCTAGAATTCAATGAAAATGAATCTACAATGCATCCAAACTTGTGGGACACAATAAAAACAGTCTTAAGAGGAAAATTCATAGCGCTAGATGCCTATATGAAAAACCTAGAGAAATCCCACACTAAAGACCTAACAGCACAGCTGAAAGCCTTAGAACAATTAGAAGCAAACTCACCTAGAAGGAGTAGACGGCAGGAAATAATCAAACTTAGAGCTGAAATCAATACAACTGAAACAAAAAGAACAATACAAAAAAATCAACAAATCTAAGAGTTGGTTCTTTGAGAAAGTTAACATGATAGATAAACCCTTAGCTAAATTAATCAAAAAACAGAGACAGAATGTACAAATCAATAAAATCAAAAAGGAAAATGGGGACATAACAACAGACCCCCAGGAAACACAGAGAATTATCAGGTCATATTTTGAAAATCTGTATTCCACAAAAATGGAAAACCTAGAAGAAATTGACAGCTTTCTGGACAGGTACCATCTACCAAAATTAAATGAAGATCAGATTAATTACCTAAACAGGCCTATAACCCTTAAGGAAATTCAAGCTGTCATTAAAAACCTCTCCAAAAAATAAAAACCCTGGTCCAGATGGTTTCAGTGCCAAATTCTACCAAACATTCGAAGAAGAATTACTACTGTTACTCCTCAAACTATTTCACACAGTAGAAACTGAAGGAATATTGCCAAATTCTTTTTATGAGGCCACAATCACCCTAATACCCAAGCCACTCAAAGACACAACAAAGAAGGAGATTTAGAGACCAATTTCCCTCATGAATATTGATGTGAAAATTCTCAACAAAATTTTGGCAAACTGTATACAACAATGTATAAAAGATATCATCCACCGTGACCAAGTAGACTTCATCCCAGAAATGCAGGGCTGGTTTAACATACAAAAAACTGTAAATGTTATCCATCATATAAACTAACTAAAGGAACAAAACCACATGATCATATCCTTAGATGCAGAAAAAGCCTTTGACAAAATCCAACACTCCTTTATGATTAAAGCCCTGGAGAGATCAGGAATACAGGGAGAATACCTAAATATAATACAGGCAATGTACAAGAAGCCAACAGCCAGTATCAAACTTAATGGAGAAAAACTCAAATAAATCCCACTAAAGTCAGGAACTAGACAAGGATGTCCTCTCTCCCCTTATCTATTCAATATAGTTCTCGAAGTTTTAGCTAAAGCAATAAGGGAACGAAAAGAGATTAAGGGCATACAAATTGGAAAAGAAGAAGTGAAACTATCTCTATTTGCAGATTATATGATTGTACACATAAGAGACCAACAGAATTCTTCCAAAGAACTGCTACAGCTGATAAACACCTTCAGCAATGTAGCAGAATACAAGATTAACTCAAAGAAATCAGTAGCCCTTCTATATGCTAAAGATAGAAGAGCTGAAAAAGAAATAAAAGAAATATTACCCTTCATATTAGCTGCAAATAGTATTAAATACCTTGGAGTAACTATAACCAAAGAAGTAACAGACCTATTTGACAAAAATTTTAAATCATTGAAGTAAGAAATTGAAGAGGATATCAGAAAATGGAAAACTCTCCCATGTTCCTGGATTGGTAGGATCAACATAGTAAAAATGGCAATTCTACCAAAGTCAATCTACAGATTCAATGCACTGCCTATCAAAATCCCAACACAATATTTTTTGGACCTTGAAAGAACAATACTCAATTTCATTTGGAATAACAGGAAAGCCAGGATTGCCAAAACAATTTTACTCAACAAAAGAACCTCAGGAGGTATTACCATCCCTGACTTCAAGCTATACTATAGAGCTACAGTAATAAAAAAACAGCCTGGTAGTGGCATAAAAACAGACTTGTGGACCAATGAAATAGAATTGAAGATCCAGACATTAACCCAAAAACCTATGAACATCGGATTTTTGACAAAGAGGCCCAAAACATTCAATGGAAAAAAGATAGTATATTTAACAAATGGTGTTGGCATAACTGGAAGGAAGTGTGTAGAAAAATGCAAATAGATCTGAGCCTGTCACCCTGCACAAAACTCAAATCCAAGTGGACCAAAGACCTCAACTTCACCCCAGCCACTTTGAACTTGATAGAAAAGAAATTGGGAAATACTTCAATAAATTGGCACAGGCCACCACTTCCTAAATATAACACCAGTGGCACAGGCACTAAGACCAACAATCAATAAGTGGGATCTCCTGAAGCTGGGAAGCTTCTGCAAAGCCAAGGACACTGTCAATAGGACAAAACGCCAGCCTCCAGAATGGGAAAAGATTTTCACCAACCCTACAAGTGACAGAGGACTGATCTCTAAGGGATATAAAGAGCTCAAGAATGTAGAGCCCAAAACTTTGAATAACCCTATCAAAAAATGGGGTTCAGATCTAAAAAGGGAATTCTCAGCAGAGGAACTACGTATGGCTGAAAGGCACCTGGAAAATGCTCTTCATCTTTAGCCATCAGAGAAATGCAAATCAAAACAACTTTGAGATACCACCTAACACCTGTTAGATTGGCTAAGATAAAAGGCACAGATGACAGCCTATGCTGGAGAGGATGCAGAACAAGGGGAACACTCCTCCATTGTTGGTGGGAGTGTAAGCTTGTTCAGCCACTTTGGTTTGCAATATGGAGGTTTCTCAGAAAATTGAGAATCAATCTCCCCAAGGACCCAGCAATACCACTTCTGGGTGTATACCCTAAAGAGGCACATTCACACTCCAAAGATATTAGCTCAACTATGTTCATAGCAGCATTATTTGTAATAGCAAGAACCTGGAAACAACCTAGATGTCCCTCAACTGAAGAATGGATCAACAAACTGTGGTACATCTACACAATGGAATACTACTCAGCAGTAAGAAAAAATGATATCCTAAAATTTTCAGACAAATGGATGGATTTGGAGAATATCCTCCTGAGCGAGGTATCACAAACTCAGAGAGATAAGCAGGGGATGTACTCACTCACTAGTGGTCTCTAAACAAACAAACAAGAAAAAAAGCCAAACATGCCCAACCAGCAAACCACAACCACTGAACAGCTTGGGATCAGAAACACCCTGGACTGACCTTTCAAACCCCAGTCCAACTATAGGAACACCTGACTCACTCTTGAGGGAGGGGGGACAAAACTGGATTTGGCCAGGAGTGAAGACTGATCCAAGCATTATTGGGTCAGTGGGACCATAGGACTGTCTGCTCACTGCCAAGGGAGGGCATGGGGTGTTGCAGAGAAGAAAAATGTCCAGATGTGATGGGAGGGGGAAGAGACCTTGAATAAGGATATACAGGGATGGAAAAAAAAATTCAGAGGGAAAGCTGAACACAAAGTAAATATATGTGTAGCAATCTGTTTTGCATTTCCACCTTTGATAAGCCATGCTTATGATTCTTATCCTCTGTATAGTTATTGTTAACTCTTCCGCATTTGAAATTCTTTTTACTGTTTTTTTTTTTTTGATAAATACAAAATAAAGAAGAAAAAAAGAAAAAAGGAAAAAAAGAAAAAAGTTAACAGAACGTAGAATCACTGTAAAAAAAAAATCTGTTTCTGGGACTATCTGAAATGCATTTTTCTTTATTAGATTGCATGAGGTATGAAGATCTACCTTAACTGTTGATAGCACTACTCCATATGTTAGGTTTTAGTCAGAAAAAAACAAAATCAAAAACAAAAACAAAAACCAAAACAAAACAAAACAAAAAACCTTGCACCAGATTCATTATTCATATCTTTCACTCCTTCCTGACTGAGGTTGCCATGTGAATAGTGGCCTCACTCCTGCCATTATGGCTTAACTATTATGTTGAACTGTTTCCTCAATCCTTGAGTGGGAATAAACCCTTCCTACCATGAGTTACTGTCTGTCAGGTACTTGATCACAGCAACAAGAACAATACTTCAAATACCTCAAAAAGGATGTGAAGAACACAAGTTCCATTTCTTATGTGGTTTTAGGGATCCTTGGAGAATCTAGATCTTATCCTTATATTATTATGATGCTCTATGTTCCTCCTTGGAATGATGAACTGCAAAGCTGCATGAAGATACTGGTGCAGCTTTGAATGTGATCTCTAACTCCTGCATGGGATTTGAACTCCTGCTGCCTGTAGAAAGTAACTTATTGAGTCATGATACTGCCTAAGTGAGTTATTGTTTCTAGCCTGCACCATCAGTCCTGTTCTCATGTTCCAACTGCAGGTGAAGCACCTCAGTACTGAAGTGGGTACCTACCCTCTAACACAGAAAACTTAACTACATGCCTCTCCTCCCACCACCCTGTTTTTGTCAGTTGCCACTGATTCCAGATAATCTTCTTCCTGCTGAATAGCCTTTCTATGCTAAAAAAGAAAACAAACAAACAAAACAAAACAAAAAACAAAATAAAACAAAAAAAAGTATAGGCTCCTGCCTATTGGCACAGCTCCTGGGGTGTTCTTCTGGAATGACTACAAAGTAGAAGTGATCTGTCATGAAAAGTAGCTAAACAAAAAGTGCAACACTTGTCCTTTCTTTGTTCTACCCTCTGAACAAACTTTACTTCAGAAGCAGCAGTGATTATTTTAATTATATATGTATTAGATGATATTCTAAATTGTAATAGTCTCTGAAAAGTCATGTTTACTAATCTCTATTTTCTATGTTATTTAAGTGTGTGATTGGGGGGTTGTTGAGTGGTTGGAGGGATTTTTCTTGCCTCTCCAACATGCAATAAAACCATCAGAGTCCTGCCAGCTTTATAATGTAGACTGGTTCTCCATGCACTACTGATCTTTCTTTTTCAGCTAGCATTCTGACTCTAACCTTGTGTTTTCTAGGCTGGACTCTGGCAATGCCATTGATGTACTTGTCTGCAAATTCAATCTTCAAATAGTCTGTGCTCAAAATAAATTATCATATTCTTTTGAAATGAAGATCATCATGTAATTATTTTGCTCAAAATTACATATACTACTTTTGTCAATTTTTTCTTTCTAAAGTTATGATTTAATTATGTATCTCTCCTTCCTTTCTTCCTACAAATACTCCCATAAACCCTTCCAGATCCTTTACTTCAACTTGTGACATTTTTGATTAGTGGAGACACAGCCCTTCTAATAGCATGCCTTTTCTACCTTTCTGGTTCCACCCTAACAGAGCACATAGCTCCTTGCTTCTTTTCTGCATTGTTTTATTCCTTTGCAAATGTGCTTATATGTAGATGACTTTCTTCTTAGACCACCTTGTACAGAAGTGTCTTTCCTTTTCATAACTGAATACAAGTGATATAAACTCAGCTGGTGTTGTGTTTTACTGTTTGACTTTTGGGGGGGTCCACCACCCACCACCCAAATAAACACACATGGAGACTTTTTCCTTTTCATGAATGCCCAGTGTTAGCTTGGCTTGAGGTTATCCAGCTTTTCTTAAATTATGTCATCTACCCTTTGTCTCTGGGCTTTTACCTGTTTCTATTTCTGTATATCTTTACTTTTTATATGTGTGTGTGTGTGTGTGTGTGTGTGTGTGTGTGTGTGTGTGTGTGTGTGTCTGGCCCCTGGAATCCTTCTACTTCTCTCACTCCTAGATCTTGCCTCCCATATGTTTCCTCCTATTTATTCCCTCTGATTGTCATCTCTGCACATTCTTTTTTCTGCCTTGCTATTGTGCATTCAGCCCTTTATTAGACTAACCAGGTATTTTTGATAGGTACAATAACACAACTTAACATAATTAAACAAATAAAACATAAAAGAATGCAACACATCTTTCTAGCATTAAACAAATGTTCCACACAATAAACGAATGTAATACACCTTAGAAAAATATTGTACAATGCTCTGCAATTCTGAATCATTTAAAATTTCACTGTCAAGTAATACTACGAACATATACCATTACATACACTGTGAACTTCTAGATCTTATTCAGAATTCAAAGGGAGACCTCTCTTAAATAAATGCAACCTCCTAATCTCAAGCTTCCACCCATTCCTCCCTGTTTTCTGTCTCTGTTTCTCTTCCACCTCTAAACACCTATGTAATGGAGTCATATCTCAATTATCCTTTTGGATATGGCTGTGTGCATTTACCAGTCAACAGCTTCTTCTCCTTTGTTCTTCTGTTATTGTTGGCTCTCTGAGTCAGGACCTCCTTATGTAGCCTAGAATGACCTATTGACTTGTTTGTCTGAGTGAGGGTCTCCTTGTTTCACAGGCCTGCTGGTAGTTGGTTAGGAGCTTTCCAAGCTTGTTCCTGTTGGACAAAGAATTCAACATCTTGAAAGACAGAAGACGAACCTAGAAAAAAATAAATGTAATTGCTCTGTTGCTTCAGTGTGGTATAGGTCATAAGGCTGGCAGTGACCTGAAGTAATACCAATTTGTGTGTTTTATAGGGTCCAAGGTTGCTCCTTCCCCACTTTAGGTCCTGTTTAGATGTGTACACCAGTGCCTTCCTGCTGTTTCTCTTTGTAATATTTTCCGAGAACAAAGAACTGCCACATTAAGAAGCTCATTTTTCCTTTTTTGTTTACCTATGACTCTTTAACATTACCTCAATTATGTAATCTAAGAAGACCAATTTCTTCAGCCTCTTAAATACCAAGACTGAAGTTATGGGCAACCAAATCCTTGTCAGGATTAATTCATGTTATTAGTGTACAGAACAGAATTTAATACCTTTGTAAACCTAAGTAAGGTGCATATTACACATTCTTTACACCTCTATCTGGGGATAAAATGTCAGGCTTGTTTGCATATTTTAGATGCTAAAAATAATACTGTTATAGAGATAAGAGAGTTAGTAAAACGAGCATTCATACTTGACATAAAATTACAGGGAATTAAATTTTTATCCTAACAACCATGGAAATAAAAGAACATGATTATGAATGTATCTATAAGCCCAGTTTTATGCTGGTAGAAATATGTGGAAAAAAAGAATATTCAATATAATGGTGGCTGAGGATCTGGGACACAACCCTTACAATACCATCCCTATCTATTTCTTAGCTAAATCCAGGCAAGCAGAGAAAACCCCTGTGGGCCAAATTTCCCCATTAAAATTCCAGTTCACTGGACACACCAATCTTATAATCTCCCGTCCAACTGCCAATCCATCCCATCACCTGGGGACTTTAATGGCTACCTGAAACCCACAGTTTATCAACATTTATTGAATCAAGAGATAAATGACACTTCACCCAATCAAGCCAAAGTGCCCAGTGTATATGACCTAGGTCTTAGGATGCAACCCTTGAAATACCACCCCACCCATTTCTTTCCTAAATTCAGGACAGCAGCAAAAAATCCTGTGAGCCAGAACACCCCAATAAAACCAAGTCCACTATACAAGCCTATCTACAAGTCCTTCCCCAATCTCCAAACTGTCCCATTACCCAGGTACTTCAATGCCTACCTAAGACCCACAGGTCCTTAGTACCTAATGGATCAAAAGGATTACCTGAGACCAACAATTCACCAGCATCTCAGTTGATCAAACTCTCCTATTGGATCAAGAGCCTATATTTGATTAACAGCTTCTATAGGATCAAGAGCTCCTTATGGAATAAGAGATTGAACCAAGATTGAAACTCTAAAACTGTAACATGATCTCTGATTGTATTAAAAGAGACTCAGAGTCAGATACTGAGGAAAGTCTGAAATATCAGACAGAGCAAACACCACTGTCACATCTCACTCAGCTATCTTACAATTTCCTCAACCTCACTCCTGATTACATCTACTTCTACTGGTTTCCTACACTGCATTAAATACTCTTCTCAACAGCTGTATCCCATCCATGTTAGGATTAAAGGTATGAGTAGTCAACTCTATTTAGTAGTTGCCTTAAACTCACAGAGACACAGAAATTTCTGTCTCTGGAGTTATGGGATTAAGGGCATTAAGTCACTACTCCCAGGCTTTCCCTGTGCTGGAATTAAAGGTGTATGTCATTGAAGTTCAGCTGTTTGGCCTTGTTCTAAACCATGAAAAAATTCCTGATGTATGTCTGCCTAGTTTTTGACTGTGTGTTGATCTCTTGCTATTTCAGGTTTTATTAAATATGTAACATACTACCACATAAAACACAGAAACTGCCAGATGTTATTGAACCAAGAACAGCTCCCTGTGACACAGAATAAATTAATTACAAGTAGATCAAGAAACCATACTGAACCAATGGAGGCTCTCTGAGACACAGACAGAATAAACTGCTTTAAGATCAGCTTCCTGAGATACAGACAAATCTTACATTGATCTGAAGAAGCAATGAGAATATGCTAGTACAAAAATACATATAACAACATGAACAATAAGGCACCATCAGTATCTGGTGGTTCCACAACAACAAGATCTAAATATGCCAATATAGAAGAAGCAGAAAGAAACCATTTGAAAAATAATTTTATAGAGATAATGAAGCTTTAAAAGAAAAAATTAAAAAAAAACTCCTTTAAAGAAATTGAGAAAAAAGACTAAAATTGGAAGAGATCAACAAATCTCTTAAAAAATGAAAAAAACCTAGAAAAAATGATCGGACAGGTGAAGAAAAGAGTTCAAGAATTAAAAAGTGAAATAGAAGTAATAAAGAAGACACAAACAAAAAATGCTCAAAATAGAAAACTGGAAGAAACAAACTGGAACTACACATGAAAGCATAATTAACAGAATGCAAAAGATGAAGGAGAATCTCTGATATGGAAGACTCAGTGGTGAAAATAGATATGTCAGTAAAAGAAAACACTAACCCTAACCCAGAAGACTTCTTTCTGAATATAAAACCAGTAACACAGACACTAAGAACAATTAATAAATAAAACCTCCAGAAACTGAGAAGCTTCTGTAAGACAATGGAGATGAATTTAATAAGATAAAATGACAGACTTCATAATGGGGAAATATCTTTACCAACCCTACATCTGACAAAGGACTGATCTCTAAAATATAGAGAAAACTCAAGAAACTAGCAGTCAAAAAACCCAAAGAACCCAATGGGTACAGTGTTATCTAGGGAATTCTCAATTGAAGAACTCTAAATGGCTAAAAGACACTTTAAAAAATTGCTCAGCATCTTTAGCCATCAGAGAAATTCAAATCAAAACAACTCTGAGATACCATATTACACAAATCAGAATGGCTAAGATCAAAAACAAAGATGGCAGCCTATGTTGGAAGAGATGTGGAACAAGGGCAACACTGCTCCATTGCTGGTGGAAGTAAAAACATGTAAATTAGTATGTTACCTCCTCAGAAAACTGGAAATCAATCTAATCAATGACCCAGGAATACTATTATTGGGCATATACCCAAGGAATGCACATTCTTACCTCAAGTGCATTAGTTTATCTATGTTCATAGCAGCAATATTTGTAATAACCAGAATCTTAAAAAAAAAAAACTTAGATGACCCTCAACTAAAGAATATATTAAAAAATTGTGGTACATTTACTCAATGGATTACTACTCAGCAGAAAAAGATGACATCCTGAAATTTGGAGGCAAATGGATAGATCTAGAGAGTGAGTATCATGCTGAGTAAAGTACACAGACCCAGAAAGATAGACATGGCATATACTCACTCATAAGTAGATATTAGACTTAAAGCAAAGGATAGCCAGGCTACAATCAACAACCCCACCCACATCCACCCCACCCCCACAGAGCCAATCAGTTAACAAGAGAAACATCAAAGATCCCCCCTGGGAAGAGAAAATAGGAAAAAATCTCCTGAGAAAATTGTGAGCATATAAGTAGAAGGAGCAAAAGGAAGTGAGAAGAGAACATAAGAGAATGTGATGGTTGGGGTAACAACAGAGAGGGAAAGCAAAGAAATGGATAACATGATAGAGGGAACCATTGTGGGATTACTGTGAAACCTGATACTAGGGAAAAACCAAGAACCCACAAGTTGAGCTCAGGTAGGACTCCCAGCAACAGTGAAGAGGGTGCCCTTTCCCTATTATTATATAAATGAGCACCCTAATTGCCATACTGAACCTTCACATGTTCACTCAGTAGCTGATAGAGGTAGAAGTAGACATTCCTAACTAAACACTTGGCTGAGCTACTTGTGCAGCTGAAAAGAGGGTGGAGAGATTACTTGAGCGGAGTGATTAGGATCATGATGGATAGACAAGCATGTAAGGATTATTGACACTCCACATGGTGAACCCAATATGGTGCTGGGTGAAACAAAGATTCGTAGTATATAGTGGTCACATGGCAAAGCCAACATGGCTACAGCAGGACCCATCAAGTACAAAGGCATGCCCCTAAAAGTGGCTGAGCAAACCCGTGTCCACCACCTCTCTTAAAAAGAGGCACCATGTTGCTGTCTCCTTCCTCTCCTCTCCTGCTTCTCTGCTCCTGTACCCACCTAGGAACTCTCCTAAATAAACTCTCATGAGGCCTTTGTAGTGTGTGTGTGTGTGTGTGTGTGTGTATGTGTGTGTATTCTCATGTGCAAAACTAACATTTGTTGCCATGACTCAGATAGGTTTCCTACTGTGTTTAGGTGTGCATAAGCTAGGATAACCTGATCCAGGGCTCATTACAAGGCCACCTTCTACCTGCACTGCCATTGCATTATTTTCAAACACCAACGGCTTCGAACGGTAAGTTTTCCCATTCCAGGCAACAAACACAAACTATTGTCTCCAGCTTTCTGATAGGACTCTAGTCTCATGGAGGACCAGCCACAATATTTATTGATTAAAACTGCTCCTTATTGCCTGACACTCATTCCTGGCCTTTTCCTGTAATTGCACCCTTACCCACAGACTATTGATAGTGTGTTATATGCCCACTATGACACTGATAAAGAGTTATAGTGGCTAGTGTTGGGTTTGGCACACAGTCCTCAGAACTAGAGAGTTTTTAGGGGTGGCTTGTGTTGGTTTGGGCTTAATCCTGACACCTGTTCTAAATGTTGATGGGTATCTAGGGACAGCTAGCGTAGTTTTGGACATTGTCGGCAACATCTACTCTAAGAACTGACTGAGTTGCTTAACTATAGCACTGTTGCCCCTCGGGACCACTCAGTTGGGTGACAGATCGGACTTGGTGTGTTCCTTCTCCCTCTGGGCCTCAATAGTAGAGAATGAGTCAGCAGAAAATATGTCTCCATTCTCACCTGTAAAATGTGGGCTTGAGATTCAAGCCATTTAGCCTTTTTGCCTTACCTAGACACAACCAAGCTTATCTGATTTTGCACAAAAAAAATGGCCTAATTACCAGTTATATTACTCAAAATAGCCACCTAATGGCACGCCAACCCTGATATTTTACAGGAGCTAACTTTTGCAAGTGCACAGGCAGATAGGAAGAGTTTTTCCTATCTCTTTTCATATCTTTTCTCAGCTCTAAACCTTCTCTCCCAGATTGTTGTTCTTAACTCTATGTCTTTCCACATATCATTTCTAAACCTACTCTCCCAGCTCTCTGTTCTTAAGAGATTTCCAAATGGATGGATTTGGAGAATAGCCTTCTGAGTGAAGTATCACAAACCCAGAAAGTTAAGCAGGGAATGTACTCTGTTCACATTGCTGGGTACTGAAGTCAGATTGTCTGCAAGAATAGAACATTCTCTTAACCACTGAACCTTCTCCTTTACTCTCATTTTGTTACATAGTAGTTAATTTGTTACAGGTATCTTGACTTGTGTATTTTTCTTGCTGATACAATTCAATTCTGTAGTTTTCAATGCCATTAATACTAATTGGTGATGCTCTGTATTTAGATCCTTTTACTTAAAACCCAGTTTGTTAAACATATCTTTAAAAATGTGCTGTTGAGTGTTTTGTAAATTTCTCTTTGCCTATATCCTTTCATTCCATCAGAAACTTCTGCAGGCCATCCAGACTATGTGTGTGAAAGGACGAGTGTATGCATCAATACATTTAAGAATTTGATACAGTGATATGTATCTTACAATTGCTGACTGTTTTAAGGAGTGGCTTATGTGGAGCATCAAGATAAGTTTGACCTGTGTATCTACACTTATTGCCTTAGGTATAATGATATTTTTATCCAACATTAACCTGACAATATAAAACAACAAAGTAATGATGTTTTCTGTTGATACATTACAATTGAAAAGATAACTTTTGATCCATTTGGAAAACTTGAAAGCTCTATGTCTCTATTAAATGTGTATATTATTATTTCTCAGAAGTCACTTACTCTGAGTTCAAAGATTGACTACTAACAGCACTCCCTGGGTGTGTTATTGAAATTAGGAGTTTCATTCTCTGTCAAGGAATGCTGTAATTGTGAGGAGTTGGGAGAGGTAATACCAGCCTTATTCTGAAATTATTGGAAATGGGCCTTAAATTTGAAACTCTATTTTCCTTCATCAAGCTTGTCATTGGAAGAATGAAAGACAGATGTTACCAGGTAAACACAGTATTTCCCTTATTTCCTGGTTAGTGGGTGATGATGAAACAGGAACTCAAACTTAAAAGTCTAAAAATCCAATCCAATGGACAGGAAGACTCTCATGTGTTCATTTTCTTCATCACTAGATTTGAAGTAAAAATTGATGACCCTTAGAATATATAAAAACACAGATTTTCATATATTTTGGTGAATGTAAACTATGAATATTGCCTGTGTGTTGGACAGACTCCTACCCATGTGTTGTAGAATACTATTTTAAGATATGTTACTTTTATTGATTTGTTTAGCTCTGTGATTCTGTGTTATTGTGGCTGTCTTAAACACCTGATGACATAATAAAGAGCTATATGACTAATATCAAGGCAGGATAGGTGGGACTGGCAGAAAAATATGTGACAGGAGAAATCTGGGGAAAGGAGAGAACTAGCAGAGAGAGGAGAGGAGGATGCTGGGGACAAGCCACCCAGACACCCAGCAACCCACCCACTCAGACACCCAGCCACTCATCAACTCAGCTGTATCACCAGCTTTGGAGTAAGAAAGAAAAATATACAGAAATATAGAAAGGTAAAATCCCAGAGACAAAAGATAGACTGTATAATTTAAGAAAAGTTGGCAAAAAATAAGCCAAGCTAAGGCTGGACATTTATAATTAAGGATAAGCCTCCATGTCTGTGATTTATTTGGGAGCTGAGTGCCAGTGCCCCCCCCCAAAAAAAGCAAAAATAACCAACAATATCCTGTGATTAAAACAGGGTTGGTAAATTGAAGTCTATTTAGTTCAATATTCTTTTGGTTTGTACATATTTACATTAGTATAGATGGAGGCCAGCAGCTGAGTTAGGTGACTTCCTTAACGCTAGCCATCTTATTTTGGGACAAGGTTTTTCACTTAACATGGACGTTAGTGATTTACATAGGCTGATAAGCCATTGTATTCCAGGGACTTCCTTGTCTTTACCTTCCCATCACTGGTTCTATTTGCAGAGCTTCTGGAGACCAAAAGTGTGTTCCCATACTTTCATGACAATTATACTATCGGCCAAGCTCTCTGTCCAGCCTGTACTGAACATTCTTTAAGTCTTTGTACATTGTGTTATCTCTGTGAAGAGTGACAATTAACTTTTCATGTTTCTGAGGCATTTACATGGACATAGAGCTTAAGTCACTTCCGCAAAGCCAAGACAAACTGGTCCTGTTTAGACTTCCACTGGAGCATGATACATCATACAGAGTCACAAGTGCAGGATCCACTATAAAACAGAGAAGATGGTTTCATATAAGCAAAAGTATAACCTGAGAGGATAGGGCAGATGACATGTAAGTGTGTGTGTGTGTGTGTGTGTGTGTGTATGTGTGTGTGTGTGTGTGTATGTTTGTATGAGTGAGTACATATCTGTGTGTGTATGAGTCTGTCTGTATATGCATATTTGCATGTTTGTATATATATATATATATGTACATATAGATATGCAAATGTGAATGAATATGTGTAGATGTATATGCTGCATATGTGTGTATGTGCATCCACACAATGGTATCTGTGCTTTTTTTTCAGTGCAGGGCATAAATATCTTCTTTTATTCAGTAATGGGCATTAATCCAAGACTTTTGTGCATTGTAGAAAAGCACTATTTCCCTAAGCTCTGTCTCCAAATCTTTCTCTATTCCTGTTAATAGGGTGACTCAGCTTCTACAAATTATACCTTTGAATACAAAATATGATGAACCTTTTCTGTTTCTCTTTTCTAAAATATTGAAAGGGTAATTGGTTCAAGTCAACAATCATTTCTAAGCTGTAGATGAGTGGGCAGGAACCATGCTAAACACTGAGCAGACAAATGAAAGCAAAATAAAGTTAGCATTGAAGGCTTTTAGAGTCTAGTGGTAGTGAAGGCAGGTCAACATAATGTATTAAACTGTAAAAAGTTTTAAGAAAAATGTATAGGAGGTGTCATATGGGTTAGTAAGGCTGTCCATATA
The DNA here is from genome assembly GCA_004025045.1 of Sigmodon hispidus. Classification (NCBI taxonomy): domain Eukaryota; kingdom Metazoa; phylum Chordata; class Mammalia; order Rodentia; family Cricetidae; genus Sigmodon; species Sigmodon hispidus. The sequence goes on from PVIH01001206.1 coordinate 247,877, forward strand.
CTCCGGTTATATCTATCATTGTGTGTGGATGGTCTGAATATGTTCTGGAAGTAGATAATACTGGAGCTGAGCTTAGAATATAAAAAATGGTTTTCAAACAGTGAAGAGTCATGGGGTCTCAAGGAAAGAAAATGACAGCAATATGAAATTTTGCTTCTGTGACTGCCTTGTTGAATACTAAGAGATTTGTTCATTACTTCAACAAGTGTATATTGAGTTGCTGCCAGAGTTTTGGCTCACCCTAATTTCTAAGGACACAGTCACAGTAACACAAAACCCCATCATATAACATAATGAGTGTGAGATAAAGCTAATTACAAAGTCTGCCTTTGACAATTAAAACATGCTTTGCAATGGAAATAATATTTGAAAAGAATATTTTGAGGAAAGGAAAAAAGCAAATGTTGAGATTATGGAAGAGAACATTGTTCATGATTATGGTACTGACACTAGCCATTGAGCAGCTCTGCAGAAGATATAGAAGATGACAAGCCCCTAGCTGGGCAACAAAGGAAGTGCAAGGAAATGGATGCCTAAAAGAAATATCACACTGATAAGATTTTACATTACATGACCGGTTTTGGTGCAATAGAACTGCAGAATACAGAACTGGAGAGTTGGTGAAACTCAAAGGAGAAGAGAATTATGTTGAATCTTGTGCAAAGATAAGAAACTAAGAGCTCACTCTAAAGCACACAACCCCATGTCAGTACTATAATGTCATTTTTAGGTAATGCTTATGATATAGAAGCATTCGTCTCTGAGTTTGAAACATCATCATAACAAAGAAGAATCCATATTTAACAGCTGGGCTTGGTTGGTATAAATTTATAGTCACATGAGTCTTTGGGATGGTGGAAAGTGATGACAAAAGAATCTTTTCAGTCTTATGGGCCAACTAGCCCTGACTTCACAGTGGTAGCAGCAAGAGAACCTGCCACAAACAAGGAAGGAGGTGGGGACCTACAAATGACTTTGTCCTCTGACCTCCACATGTGTCATAACACATAAGTGCTTACACTCACACATAAACATATGCACATCATACATACACACACACAAACACACTTATTTCACATACATCTATAAAACAAGACTTTAAAAAGAAATATACAGAGCAAGATTTTTTAAAGTATTCATATCAGCCACCTACACATTTATATATGTGCCTCTATGTGTGTATATGTGTATATTGTAAAATTTTTATCAGATACTTGGAGACACACAATTTATTTACATTTGTATACACAGGTATGTCTGGCACATTTTCATATATATACAGTGAGAAATGTATATATATGTATATATGTAGTTATCTACACAAAGTAGGAACACTAAAATGTTCTTTGAGATGATAAATTTACTTTCCTAAATTTCTGTGAGCATTCTAGAACTGTCTTTTGTTGGGCTTTACCCAATACTTGTGCACTTGCTATACCAGCTTTCTATCAGAGTCAAGTACTTACTGCAACATTCTGCTTGCTAATAGCTCACTTGATATTTGGCTGGAAGTTTCTTGGCTATAGCTGACCTGACTATGAACCCAGGTGTGAAATGCCTAAAACTCGAGAAAGAAATGAATGTTTAATTAATAGACCACAAATATGTCAAGGATAGCTGATGAAGAGAAGTATTGAAAAAGAATTTTATTATAGAGATTATTGTGAATTTTGAATTTATTTCTGTTTTCTAGGCATATGTAATTATATACAACTGCCTTTTATGCCTTTTTTTTAGTTGTGTGAAATCTTCATGTGTTTCATTGATTCCATGAGGCAAAGCATGATATGGTGGTAGGCTAACACATTTGAGTGATAAATTATTTATAGAATTATGATACCTGTGTCTAAAATAATGTGGTATTCAGCAATATAACAAAAATGTGAGGCATTCATTAAATTGTCAATTAAAAGGAAGTGAGCATGTCATGTGCAGAGTAAAACATCAACTAACTAAAGCAATTGAACCAGAAATATTTGCCCAGAAATACCATTCCAGAATGTCATTTAGGAAGAAAGATAAGTCTCAGTCAGATAAGTGCTAGTCTTGTGTGCCTGAGGACCTCAGTTTGAATTCCCAACATCCATTCGAATGTGAATGTGTGGCACATCTCTGTAAACTGAATGGTAGAAAGGCAGAGGGGAGAGGACTGCTGGACAGACAGGGTAGGCAGATCTTTGAGCTTCAGGTTTATCTAGAAACACTGTCTCAAAATGCAAGGTGGTAAATGACAAAGGAACCCAGATACCATCAAGCTCTCTTTATCTACATGTGCATAGGTAGATACCTGCACACACAATCTGTGCACACACACATACACCGGCTGCAAACACCTTTTATGGATGTAAGAAGAGGGCAATTGTAATTGTTCAGTGGATAAAGTCAACTTCTGCCAAGCCTGACTACCTGAGTTAAGTTCCAAAAACATCCATGGTGGATGGAGAAAACCTACTTCTTCATGCGTTCCTCTAATTTCTACATGGATACCTTGGCCACCTTTATACAAAAAATATTAAAAATAATTAAAGATTGTATGAGTCACTGAGAGTCATTCTTGGTTAAGTAAGGTTATGTTAGTTTCCTTATTTAATTGCTTAGTAAATGTGTGACTCAGAATTTTTATATGTTAATAGACTGTGTGTGATGAACAGCACCCCCTGATAATGACCAATATCCTGAAGTCTTTGCTATTCATTAGCAGTTTAAGAAACTAGTATGTCCTCTACAGTCTAATGTACCATTGAGTCCAGATTTTCTAGAACAGAAAGCTCATTTTACCCTCATAATACTCTCCAACAGTGATTCTCAACCTGTGGTGCATAACCCCTTTGTGGGCTGAACCACTCTTTCACAGAGATCACCTGTAGTGGGAAATCAGGAACTATATATGTGAACGATCACGTCATAGGACTGGAGACGAGCAGGGCGTGGTTAACTGGAAAGGATTCTAGAAGTAGACCTTCGAAGGAGAGGACCAGGACAGGAAGCCGTCCTTCTCTCGCGAGAGTTCCCAACCGGGTGAGCAGTTCGGACCAGCTGCATGGGAGTTCGGAGGTACGGTGTGGGGATGAGGAATCTTCCTTAGAAAGGCTCTGGTGCGCTGCAACCTCATCTTGTCATCTTCTTTTAAAACCGGCTCTGTTTTGTAAGTGATTTTCACAAAATAAACCCCATTTAAAACATATCTCAGGGCGGGTTTTTACTGCGATATTTGGCGCCTGAATGCGGGGCTAATTCTATAAACCCACCAGGTTCCTCACTCGCCCACAGAGCTGGTCTGAACTTGGTTACCAGCTGCGCACAAGCCTCCTGTATGCAACCAGGAATGAATCTACCCGTGGCAGACCTCCTGAGAGACGGATTGACCCGTTCTAGTGGAGCACGCATGTTAGGATTTGTTGAAAGACCTGAGAAAGATCCTCCCAGCCTAATCGCCACCTCATTTCCCGCACCATTGCTGCCGCTGCTGATCACGACAGCGACATCTGCTGGCCGTAAGTTCTCATTACATCTGAGTATAATTTTTTCTTCCTTTTCTTTTCTACATATTTTTTTTTCCTTTCTACAATACCTTACAAGATAAATGTTCAGAATTTTTCTCACTTTGTCACAATGGTTATAGAGGATTATTTCCAGGATTACGCATTTGGAGGTTATCTCCACCCAGGAGTCCTTTTGCTTTTTTGTGTGATAATATATTTCATACTTACCCATTTTAAGGCATCTCAACATAGAGAGTATGAGGCTAAGATGTCTGGCATGGATGAACATATTAAGACACTCCACAAACTCATTGTTTCCATAGAAGAGAGGTCTACTTTGATCACAGAGGAATTTAGAGCTCATATTGCTGAAAATTTTAGGAAATTGGATGAAAAATTTTAAAAAAATGGAAGAAAATTTTAGGATAATGGATGGAAACTCTAGGAAATTTGAACAGAAGGTAGTAGAATGGATAGATGTGGAGACAGGGAGGATTTCCCATTCTATGAAATTGTTGGAGAGATCATTTATAGAAGACTATAAAACACTGGAAAAGACCATTACCACTAGGTTACAAGATTATGAGGCTCGCTTGGAGGTTTTAGAAAATGATCTTGAGGCAACACCTGCTCAAGATAACCCAGAGCCCCCTCTTAAATGGTGCTACTGCAGGGAAGGTTCTTCACCTAGAGTGGTTACCATGAGGGGACTACCCCCCATCCCTACAACTCTATTCCCAGTTGAGGCAGAGGCCAAAAAACCACAACCATGTGGAAGGGCTTCTGACAATGTGGGATACAATTATGAACCTATACCCATGAAGGATTTAAAACAAATAAAGGAAGCCATAGTGAACTATGGTGTACATTATCTTTTGTGAGGCAATCCTTGAACTCATGGTCAGCACAGAATCGAGTATTTCCTGATGACTGGAAGAATTTGGCAAACACAGTGTTGAATGATGGCCAAAACTTCCAATGGAGGAATTGGTTTAGAGAAGAGGCTAAAGCCTTGGAATCTCAAGATCAAACTGGAAATGTAACCAAGGACCAAATCCTTGGGGAAGGCCCATTTGCTGATTTATCAGTTCAGGCTACTTATGATGACCATGCTCTGTTGCTGTGTCATACTGCTGCCTTAAATGCTTGGGAAAAGGTTTTGGACCCAGGACAGAGAATTGAGTCATATACCCAGATTAAACAAGGTCCAATGGAGCCTTATACAGACTTTTTACAGAGGTTGACTCAGGCTGTAAATAGAGCAGTGTCAG
>PVIH01001207.1:0-136561 GCA_004025045.1 Sigmodon hispidus
GTATTAGCTCAACTATGTTCATAGCAGCATTATTTGTAATAGCAAGAACCTGGAAACAACCTAGATGTCCCTCAACTGAAGAATGGATTAACAAACTGTGGTACATCTACACAATGGAATACTACTCAACAGTAAGAAAAAATGATATCCTAAAATTCACAGGCAAATGGATGGATTTGGAGAATATCCTCCTGAGCGAGTTATCACAATCTCAGAAAGATAAGCAGGGGATGTACTCACTCATTAGTGGTCTCTAAACAAACAAACAAGAAAAAAATCCAAGCATGCCCAAGCTGCAAACCACAACCACTGAACAGCTTGGGATCAGAAACACCCTGGACTGACTCTTCGGATCCCACTCCAACTATAGGAACACCTGATTCACTCTTGAGGGAGGAGGCACAAAACTGGATTTGTCAGGAGTGGAGACTGATCTAAGCATTATTGGGTCAGTGGGACCATAGGACTGTCTGCTCCCTGCCCAGGGAGGGGATGGGGAGTTGTGGAGAAGAAAAAATGACCTGATGTGGCGGGAGGGGGAAGGGACCTTGAATAAGGATATACAGGGATGGAAAAAAAAAAATTAGAGGGAATGCTGAACACAAACTAAATATATGTGTAGCAATCTTATTTGCATTATTACCCTTGATAAGTCATGCTTATGATTTTTATCTTCTTTATAGTTATTGTTAACTTATCAGCATTTTAAATTCATTTTACTGGTTTTCTTGATAAATACAAAATAAATAAGGAAGAAGAAAAAAATTTGTGCAAGCAAAAAAAAGAAAAAGAAAAAGAAATGGAAAGGGGGCAAAGATAGAAAAGGTACTTTATTCCTTATGGTTTTGAAATTTAGAAATATGATGAGAAATATTAGTATACAACAGTACTCATGCTATCCATGCCTAAGAGAATGTGTATAATCTACTGTATCTTCCAAAAACTATGCACATATACAAATTCTTCCCACATTAACCCTCTTCTACACTGTTGAATTTTCCATTTATTCATCAGGAGATGGCATCCACATGTCACTTCCTGCTCTGACCAATAGAATATAGCTGAAGTGATCCTGAACCAATTCTGAGTATACCTATTATATGGACCACCAGTTTGCATTATTTTTTCATGTAGAAATTAAACTCTATATTAAAATTACTCCCCCATTGCTTTGAAAACTTCATGGAAGAGGAAGGAAAGGGATATCAAGAGCCTACGAGGATGAAATACACCAAGACAAAGCCTTCTAGAAAAAGAAAAAAAGGATGGACACCCCTATGAACTCAGGGGTGGCAGCCTGCACAGGGATTGCACAAGAACAAGCCATGAGGTATCTCAGCACTGAGATAGAGAAGTAGGTATAATCTCCAACCCCTGACCAATAATCTGTCTATCTTCAACTAAGAACTGCTCACAAAGAGAAACATAGTTTTCTCCAATAGCGTCTCACTGTGTACACAAACCACAGTTAGCAGAGGCCTCAAGCCCAGCATTAGGTGACCAGCTCAAAACAAGCTCAGTGATATATTTAGAGATTTTTGTCTCATGGTGCATTGTCTGGGCATTTCTTTAACTCACTGGTGTTTTGCTTATATACCATGGCTACCAATTTTGTATTTTCATAGATTTTCTGTGTGTTCATGTGCTTCTTATGCCTTTGTCCTGGTTCTGATTTTTCTTTGTGTTTCTCTTTGTTCTTTTCTGGCTTGTTTGTTGTTTATTTGTCTTTTTTTCTAAAGAGAGAAAAGGGCACAGAGTTGAATGAAAGGGAAATATTTAGGAGGATATGAGGGAGGGGGAAACCATGATCAGAATACATTGCATAAAAACATTTTTTCAATAAAAGAGAAAAATAAGAAAAGTGTTATCATCCTGAGATCATCAATTAGTCAGAATTTTAAGTTCTGAGACAAGATTTGTGGGACATGAGCACGTGTGCAGAAAAGGATACAACAAAGGACACTGAACACAGGACTCTCTGCCTGAAGAAAAGGCACAACCTAGTTGAGACTTCAGATCACTCCAATCCTTATTTTATTCCCATAAACAGATTAAGATCCCGTGGCAGAACATAACAGCAGAGCTCAGCTGATGCTCTGGACTAAGGAAACAATGATAATTGTTTTGAGATGCTGTGCTTTGAGATGGTTCAATATTTAGCAATAACTATAACTATTCATGAGTAGTGAATGGTCTACTAGTACCTAAGTCATAGCAAATGCTATGTGTTCCTGTTGGGTAGAGAATTCATATTTGGCGTGCAGAGGTAATGAAGATTGTTCAAAGAGAGGTGGTTACTTTGAGCATGACTGGAAAAATCTACTTTGGGAAGTTTACCCTCACAGTGTTTTTCTTTGAAAAACCCCCTCTGCCACAAGTTTTTCCACATTAACAGCTGAATTTAAATTATCTGTTCCTCCTCCTCCTCCTGGAATTTAGAAAATTTCATCACAAAGAGGGTGCCAAGGGCTAGTGATGTAGCATAAATCTCTGGCTGGCAGATGGAAGCTGAGATGGTTGTACTCCTAGAAAGTGTTAAGATCTGGAGAAAAACCGTGTGTGGTGGGAAATCGTGATTGTCAGCTTGACAGGCCTGAGAATCACCTATGATACACACCCTGGATGCAACTGTAAGGCTATTTATAGACAGGATTGATCTATAGGTGTGGCTGTCTCCATCCTATGGGCTGTAGTATTGGGCCAAGGCTGAACAGCACCATTAGCCTCTCTGCTTCTTGACAACAGACACAATGCCACGAACTACCTCATATTTTCATGGTTACAGTTTCATTGACATGCCTCAGTTGTGGTGTGAATGTTTTCTATATGCTGTAAATAAAAGAAATGTTTTGGCCAAGTTGGGCCATGCAATGGCCACATGGCCAGATAGATTAATGAAAATGGGTTGAATTAAGATGAAAGAGCTAGCTAGCAATTTGCCTGAGACATAGGCCAAACAGGATGAAATTAATATATGCATCTGAGTCATTTTGAGGGGATAAAAGCTGCCACGGGCAGGTCTGGATTCTGGACTGAATGGAATCAGAAACCTTCTACAACACTCAATGGATGAATCAAAGCAGGTTTATTCTTCTTTCCATTTATCCTTCCTCCTCCTCTTTTCTTCCTTCCTCCATCTCCTCCTTTTTCCTCCCACCATCCCTCCTTCCCTCCTTTCCTTCCATCATCCCTTCCTTTCTTTTTTATGTAAGTTGCTTTGTTTAGTAAACAAAGGATTAACCAAAAAATGTGTCCACTTCTTTCTGATGCCTCATAAAGGTGTTATAACATTTATTCTCCCATATCCACGAAACCCCCAAAGCCCAATATGGAATATTTGACTAAATCCAGTTCTTCTGTATCTGTAATTTTTGTCAGCAATAAACTGTAATTGGAGTCTCAACACTGGCAAACCATCTGCCTCTAGAAATTTAATTTTCAACTGTTTTTATGGACTAGAATGGCAAAGAGAGACAGTTGCTACTTTATTGATTACTTTTCTAAAAATTAAAAGAATCTCATTCATCAGAGCAAACTCTTGCCTTCAGAAATAAGTCCCTGCTTTGAAAAAAAAGATTTTGTGTATTTGTTTGTTTTTCATGTGTACCAGAAGGAGAATCAACAAGAGTTAAGAAAAAACTCTTTATTGACACTTTCAGAAATATGATTTTGAATATCCATATGTATATATATGTATTTATATACATATAATGTGCTTAGTCATGAACACATCTACTCTTCTGTCTTACCACACTCATAATAAATTATATCTGTCTGTGCATGCAGACATACCCACAGAATCGTCTCAGATCAGAAATAATTTTGCAAGCTACATTTTCCAGCATCCAACTGTAATCTTCTCTTTCAAAAAGTGAGACAAAATATCAACATGAAATGCTATATATTTACTTATTTAACTTGTAATATTTATAAAATTGTTTAAGCTGGGTGATGGTAGCACATACCTTTAATTCCAGCATTGGAGAAGTAGAGGATGGCAGAGCTCTGTAGTCCAAGGCCAGCCTGGCATACAGAGTGAGTTTCAGGCCAGCCAAACTTATACAGAGAAACTATCTCTCAAAAAAACAAAATAATTAAATAAATAAATAACATGCTTTAAAAATAGTTCTTAAGACTTTTCTGAAACTATGTGGCTTCTTTTTTCCCACTATACCTCTCACTGCAGACATATCTAGTTTCTGAAACAAACCTTCACATTTTTAAATAGGATGCAGTTCAAGAGAAAATAATATCCTAAGAACCCAGGACTACGGCCCTAATATAGATTACATACCTGATATATAATCTGGTAGTGATAGAAAATACTTAATTTATAACTAGACACAGCCTACAGATGAGATAACAGCACATAATGCCTATTACTCCTCTTCCTAAGGGCCAGAGAATTTATTCAATTAGTTAAAGTGATTGCTACCAAGTCTACAACCTGAATTTAATCTCCTGGGACCTACACAGTAGAAGGAAGGAAGGACACCTCCAAATTGTTCTCTGATTTCTACATATATACTATACCAAACACACATACACACACACACACACACACACACACACACACACACACAAATTTTAAAGTACATTGTTTTTTTTGAATAAGCTACATAAAACACACTATTATGTCTGCTGATTCTCCCAAAGACATATAACTGAGCTGATGTCATAATTATTATTTTAACAATGAACAAGATAGTATGTTAAACATATCAAGATGTGGACTTATATTTTAAAGGCCAGAGTATTCTTTGCTCACATCAAGGCAAAAGTTTAAGAACATATTTGCAGGCTGTATTTTAAAGAGAAAAAAATGTGTCAAAATGAGATAAATGAAGATAGCACAATGACATTTACCATCAGATGGAGGAGACATCACAGACGATGTTTGAAGAAATGGAGGCATCAAAGACACATATTCTTTGAGATTTATGGTAAAAAAATTCTCTGTCCAAGCATATGGATATTCATAAGAACATTAAGCTATAAAGGGGATGGTTTGAAGTTTGTATTCTCTGTCTCATGTATATACCTTAGGTTCTGTGCAATAGGAGATAAAAGAATCAGAGCTCTCTTCCTGCATTTCTGGCCAGAGAAGCAAGGTCATTTTTAGAACTGTTGTTTTAAGATTCCTGTCCCTGAGCTGCATTTTTAGTTTTAATCTCCTATTTTAATTTTCCCTTAAAGAGGTCTGCATACCTGCCATTAGCAAATGGGGTGATGACACCGAGTACCATTCTAGTTGGCCTATCTAAAAGATCACAAAGTTGCATTATTGATTCCATTTGTGTAATAGTCAATCATATGGAGAGGGCAGCCAGGGGATAGGAAGGGTCCATGAAAGAAGCTTCCTAGCTAGAGATATGAGGAGAAAGTAAAGGCAAAAGCTATCAGATAAGAAAACAGAAGAAGCCAAAGGAGAGTGATACTTGTAAAATGTCCAAATCAAGGCCTGGAGGGATGGATCATTAGTTGAGAACACTGGCACTTTTCTAGAGAAAATGGGCTCTCATCACCAACATGACTGCTCACAACCAGTTCCAAGGCACTGATCGTCTCTTCTGGCCTCATTGGGTACCAGGCATGCATGGAAACAGGACATCCAGACACATAAACTGATTTAAATAATAATAATAATAATAATAAAGTATTTAAGACAAAAGTCTAAAAAATAGTCCATTAGAATTTTTTGATACGCTCGCAGGAGCATCCATCCACACACTCCTCTATACTCCTCTTAGTTTCACTTTGCCTCTAAGGTCAGACACAGTAGTGATAATTCTGAGGTGTCCTCTCTGCACCTTGAATGCTTTTGGGTGACTAGGATGAAACTCTGTGTTCCTTCAGAAATAGATATCAGAGAAAGAGAAAAAAAGAAATTTAACCATTATTTGCTTTTAGAACAATAGTTGGTGTATCTATCTTGGTTGCAGGTAGGTGTGCATGGTTGAACTGAGTCAAAGTTATAATGCCCAGATATACCTGAGCAGAATTTTTCTTATCAAGAAAAATAGCCATTTGTGAGCAATAGCTGTGTGAATAACATCTCATATAAGTTACTTCTAATATATGAAGAGAGTGACCATTGAACTCTTAAAAAAAAATTTTACTGATCATTAGTCTTTGACTATACTTTCCTATTAGTTACTTAATACCATATGGGTGGCAGAAATGAACCATGTCTTTTTACTGTCAAGGTGGCCTTGCTTAATTGTGACTTTGTTGGAAGCACTGATGAAAATTTACAATGGGTTCGCCCTTCTTTTTTATAGACTGGACACTGTTAGAGTTCACCTTTTGGATAGCCCCAAACAAGAGGACAAGTGACTTTCAATGGTTACACGGCATTTGGAGAGATTCCCCAGAGAATGTGGAAAACATTGCTGTTGGTTTTAATTTTTTAAACCCCAGCTAAGTCACCATATTAGTATAGATCTCAAGGTATAGTTGTTGAAGACTCAGAGAATCAATGATACCAGTCTGGTACTTTTAATTACTACTATACAGTATTTTTACAAAGCATGGGATAAAGCTAAAATTATTTTTAAAAATTTTATTAGAAATATATTTTTAGGTCAGTCATTATAACAGTTAGCAAAATCAGAACACCACCAACTTAAGTACAGCCTTGACATCACTGTATAGAATTTTGCCCTTGAATTTTCTTAATCTTGTGTGTGTGTGTGTGAGTGTGTGTATGTGTATGAAATCTGTGTGTCATCTTTCACATATCTTAAATATATGGCTTAATCTCTTAATAACTTTGTTTAGACTATCCAACTTTTTCACCTCCTAAAAAATATTTACCTGTATTAAGCTTCAGACACAAATCCTTCTTTAACAAAAAATATTTCCATTCTTACATTGCTCTATCTCTTCCTTCTATTTACTGTTTCCTTTTATTTTATTTCCTTTTGTCATATCATAAGACATAAATATGCGTGAATAGTATAATGCAATAAATTAATATTGCCTAGATACATATTGTCAAACTACAAGGCTTTGAAAGTTTCCACCCAAAACCTAGAGAAACTCAAGACAAACTAAAATCTTTCTGTTTACTGTGTAGCTCACAAAATGATCTACCAGAGTCATATTTCTGGTTTTGAATGTGTGCTAGTAAAGGCAGTAGATACATAACAAAACATTATCACATTAATATGCACAGAACCTCACACATACAACTGAGGAAGCCCTATAAAAATACAATGCTAAGAAAGGGTCCTCTCTGTTCTCTCTATGGATAGGCATCCCATTAGCTGTTTTAACTATGGAGATCCTTACTTCATGAGATAGAAATGAGTAGTTGGGAAGAGTCTACCCCTTGGTTAGTGCCAAGACTCTTGGCTGTCTTCTTGTTACCCTCTCTCCCTATCATATTGTCGAGGGGCTAGCCTGACTCTAGACTTGAGGCTTGTGGAGAAAACTTTAGACAAAACATCTTTTTCTGAATTAGGAGAGACATATCAATTTTTCAGTGCCAACTGTCTAGTGGGCTCAAACAGCACATAATCTTTAGCAGTGCACTATTCATATATTTCCTCCACTGTAAAAAATATAGCAAATAATTACTTTTTAATGTATAGGTGGACATATTGGTGAAACTTTATGGATATAACTTCTAACATTTTTAAAAGACAGCAAACTTCTTGTTCCTGTGGCTCTTAATATCTTTTCTTTTTACATTATTGCTTTGTCTTCTAAATTTTATTGTGCTTTGATTCTTTCTTTGAATCCAAACTAATTAAGTAGTTAGAATAGCAGAGGTTATGCATACACACATGCACACACTATAATCGTGATTCTCTGCTAAATTTCTATATAGAGAAACTTCTAGATATGTCCCTAGAAGATGTCCTATGTCCTTTGCTGTCTTTAGTATCGTCACCTGTGAAATGGCAGTGACAACAAAGACTTTGTGAGGACAAATGGGCTAACAAAAGCAAAAATCTCAGCACACTGCAAGAATGAAGTATGTTGTTAAGTACCCAGTAAGTGTGGTCATTCTAGTCTAGTTCCCAAGTGATTTGAATTGTTTGTCAAGGTTATTGATTTGTATCTTTACACCAGTGATCTCAGAAAATGCAGAATATAATGTTGCTTTTCCTGTGTCTTGATTTATTGACTTAGATTATGCTTCAGAAATAATAGAAGGTCATCGTTTCACAAATATTCAATGGGTCCTCAAATGAGGGTCTATTTTCAGCCTTAGGGTAGAGAAATTCAATATATGGACATAAATCAACCTAATTAATTTTTATTTCTCAATTTCCATCGCTATTTATGGCCCATTTGATCTTTAAAAAATTGAAAGGGCTTTTAGAGCCATATAATACTTTATACATTGCCTGACACTTATTTCCCTTTTTCACACCAGCTAAACCATCAAAGGTGAAGATAGCATATGTTTGTATTCATTCTGTATCTGAAACATTCCCAACTCTCATGAATTTTCTTAATTTTATGTGTTCCTCATAACATTCTATTTTACTCTTATTATTTAGTCATTTCTAATTTTATGATTATTGGTTCACTTGTTGAATTCTACCTACTTTTATTCTAGAACTTGGTAACTGACAGGCCACTGTGTGTTTGTTAATTCTTCTATGCTAAGCCTGGCCTGAACACACCTGGCCAACATGGTTTAGAATTTGAGATGGTTCAATATTTAGCAATAACTATGACTCTTCATGAGTAGTGGATGGTCTACTAGTGCCTAAGTCACAGCAAATGCTATGTGTTCCTGTTGGGTAAAGAATTCACATTTGGAGTGCAGAGGTAATGAATATTGTTCAAAGATAGATGGTTACTTTGAGCATGACTGGAAAAATCTACTTTGGGAAGTTTGCCCTCACAGTGTTTTTCTTTGAGAAACCTCCTCTGCCACAAGTTTTTCCACATTAAAAGCTGAATTTAAATTATTAGTATTTCTTTATATCTCTGCTCCAGTTTCTGTCTTGTAGTCACTTGAAGATAATGTACAATAACCTATAAACCAACCAAGTCATTTTCTCCCCAAGTTGAATTTTATCAGTGTTTTAACACAGCAATTGAAAAGAAAATAAGATGCTCCCAAATTCCCCTTCCTGGTTTTCTGTCATTTTTAGATATTTTAAGTTAATTGAACACCTATATCTAAAGATTCAAAGCTAAGATCAACATATGAGAAAGATTATGTAGCATTTGTTTTCCTTGTTCTTGGGTACCTCATTCAATATGATGTTTTTCAATTCCATTAATGTTTCTGTAAATTTTACAATATCATTTTATTTGCAGCTGAATAAAATTTCATTGCATATATGTACCACATTTTAGTTTTTCATTGACATCTTGACAAGCATCTCAGCTGACATCATTGTCTAGGTATTGTGAATAGAGAAGCAGTGTATATGAATGCTTTTTGAAGTGTGTCTATGCAGACTTCCAAAGTGGCAGCAGCAGTATACACTCCTGACAGTGAATAAGGACTCCTATTTCCCTACATTATCACCAGTATTTGATGTCATTTCATTTTTTATTGTTAACCATTATGGCTGGGATGAGATAAAATCAAAATAGTTTTAATTTTTATTTCCTTGACAACTAATGACATTAACACTTTAAAGAAATATTTAACAGCCATTTTTACTAAGAAATATCTGTTCAGATCTATAACCCATTTGTCTATTTTGGTAATTTCCTTATAATATCTTTGAGTTATTGATATATTCTTGACATTAATCTTTTCTTGGGTACATAGCTACAAAGTTTTTTTTTTTCCTCTTACTTTGGAGGTGGCCTCTTCACTTAATCATTTTCTTGGTTGAGAGAGCATGTTAGTATTATGTGACTCCTATTGTTTATTGCTGACCTTATTTCCTGAACAATGAGTGTCCAGAAAGTCTCCAGCTATGTCTAAATTTTTTAGCATAACACCACCTGTTTTCTGAGCTGTGGCCTTGGTCTGATTGCAGTTAGAAGCTTTGACACATTTAGGTTGGTTTTTTGTTTGTTTGTTTGTTTGTTTTTAGTTATGACTACAGTGTTCTGCCTTCAGGCAAGAAGAGGGCGCCAGATCCCCTAGATGGTTGTGAGCCACCATGTGGTTGCTGGGAATTGAACTCAGAACCTCTGAAAGAGCAGACAGTGCTCTTAACCTCTGAGCCATCTCACCAGCCTCTGGGGTTGTTTTTTATTCTTCTCTCTTTATCTGGTTATGGCATAAGAGTAAACCTTACTTCTTAAAAGGAGGTTGAAAGTATTTCTTCTTTTTAAAGTAAAATTTCTTTGAACCTCTGGCAGAATTCTACTATGCTTCCATGTGAACCAGATTTTTCCTTGGTCCAGAGATTTGTTTGTATGCCTGCTTAAATATACTTGGTTGTTACGAACCTGTTTAAATTATTGATCCCCTCTAAATTTAATGTTGAGAGGCTTGATTGTCTAGAAATTCATTTATGTTAGGTTTTGCAAATTTATGGAATATCAGTTTTTAGTACGCCCTTATAATTTAAAAAATTCATTAGTATCTTTTGTTTATCTTTGCAACTCTAATTTTATTAAGTTCAGTCTTCTCTCCTTCTGGTTATTTGGCTAAGAGTTTGCAATTTTGTTTATCTTTTTAAAAGAACACAAATTCTTCATTTTATATAAATTTTGGTAGTTACCATTTCTTTAATTTCTGTCCTTATCTTAATTATTTTCTCCAGTCTAATGTTTTGAGTTTGGATTGATTGCTTTTCAAACATTCTTAAGGGACATCATTAAACCATGTACTTGAGTTCACTGGTGTATTTAATGCATGTAGGCATACACACTTGGAGTTGTATGCTTCCTGTTAGGACTGCTTTCCCTACAAGGACTGTATCTAGAGTTTCAAAGATCATTTTACTTTCATTAACTTAGAGGACTTTTAATTTTTATTTCCCTGCTGATTTCTTAGATAACGCATTCACTATTTAATAATGTGATATTAAATCCACATAAGACTGTGTATTTTCTGCAGTTTCTTTTGCTATTTATTTCAAATATCATTCCATCATTCTAAGAAAAATACAAAGAGTTATTTCAATTTTCCTATATTTGTTGAAATTTTCTCTGTGATCTGACATGCATCTTATTTTAGAGAATCATTTTTGTGTTGCTGAAGAGAAAATATGTTGCATGTAGTTTGCGTAGAATATTTAACGGTATTGAGTAGGTCCATTTTTATCTATGATATCACTTAAATCCAATGCTTTCCCATTTACTATTTTGTCTGAATGAGCTGTCCATGGCTTAACATGGGGTACAAAAGTCACCTACTATTCTGTGTTTGGATTAATTTATTAATTTAAGCCCAACAGTATTGTTTTATGGGATGTGGCTTATTGTAATTTGGTCCATCTGTGTTTAAATTTGTGATGTCCTCACAGTGGATTGTTCTCTTTGTCTGGATGAATAGGGTTTTTGTGTATTGCAAGAATTCTAGTTAACATAAAAAATCACAGAGTCAGATATTGGGGAAAAGCTGGAATATCAGAGAGGGGAAACTGACCACAGTCAATTCTCTGCCAGCCAACTTCTCAGTCCAAACAAGGTAAATGCTATCTTCCAGTCTTCCTCAGACTGGTCTGTTGTTCCTGTAGAATAAATGAATCTCTGCCTTCTCCTGCAGAGATTTAATATTCTATTTAAATATCTTAGAATTAAAGGTATGAGCTACTACTGCTTGGCTGTAAGGCCTTGAACTTACAGAAATCCAGAAAAAAATCTCTGTCTCTCAAGTGATAGAATTAAAAGCATGTTTCACCACTTGGTCATCCCCTGTGATGATATTAAAGATGTGAGTCACGACTCTCAGACCTTCATGGTTTAACTGTGGGTGATTCTATTCTCTGATATTCTAGGCTGATTTTGTTAAATATACAATATATCACCACACTTGTCTCTTTTAATTAGTTCTGATTTAATGTCTATTTTGTCTGATATTAGAATAGAGATTTTTGTTTGTGTCCTGATCCCACTTACTTGGAATATTTTTTCAACCTTTCGTTCAAGGGTAATATCTATCTTTAAAGGTGAGATGTGCCTCTAACAGATAATAAAAAAATGAATCCTATCTCCCAATTCAGTTGGCTAGCCTGCTTTCTTTGATTGAGGAATTTAGTTCATTATTACTAAAAGTAATTATTGACAGATATGTATTAATTACTGTAATTCTATTGGTTTTGTAGTGTTTGTTTTCTTAACCATACTTGCATAATAACTATCTAAACATCATTTCTTTTTCCTGTATCCTTTTGGACATGTTTATCCTTATTTTCCCTCCAAAGTGTCCTTTTCAATATTCTCTTTGGGGCTGGCATGGTAGTCATAAATATCCTAAATTTTTCTTTCTTTTTAAATTATAACAGTTTTATTTTGGGTTGGTATCTGTGTGTTTTCAGAACTTTAGGTACCTTGCTCATAATTCTTCTAGCTCTTAAGGTTTTTAGCGAGAAATCATTTGTATTCTTGCAGTCATTATGCATATATGCCCTTCTATTTTGTACCTTTCAATACCCTTTCTTTGCTATGTATATTTACATTTTTAATTATGCTGTAGACAGTTTTTTTTAATATGCCAAATATATGCACCACGTTTTCTACATTACACACTTAAGAAAAGCATAATTTGTAAATTTGACACAGTAAAAAATTAATAACCATAATTTGTAAAATTCAGTAATCATGAAATACTATAATACTAGTTATATGAATAGTTGCTCTCATATAAAATAGTTTTTTTTTATAAAATAGTTTGAATGTCTGTGTGCTTTTTTCCCTTTATAGACAACTGATTCCTTAGAATTGAGAAATGATTTTATTTTTTTGTCACTATATTCTTCATACTTTAGACATGGAATTCTTTTATTTACTATAGTCCCATAATTCATCGATTCATTATTTGTATGGTGTCCCAATTATCTTGCATGTACCATTTTTGTGGATATATTTAAATCTATTATTTTATTTTATTGAATCCTTTACCTTTTCTTCAGTCCCTTGTATCTTGTCTTCTATAAACATGCATTACTGCATAATTGCATTAGCATGTCTTCCTTGTACATGCTAATCTTTTCTTTATTGTTCAAACTTTAGTGTATGTGCTGCTGAATGAGCACAAGTTGCTTTTATCAAAGTATTTTTCACCACAACATGAAAAAGTAACTAGTACAAGAAATTGATTGCTGTCTTGATTATGGGATCAATTATTGTCCTAAGGTTGGGGAATCAGGGGGAGACTTACAGGTCCAGCATGCCTCATGAAAAGCCTTACAGAATTGACAAATGAAAACAGCCCAGCAACAAAACAACAACAAAACTGAACCAATTCTCTGCCCCAGCTAACTGAAGTTGGGCAGCACCACTGTACTGTCTGGTCACAAAGCACTCCACAGTCTCTGAAGGCAGCCCAGGGCTCATTAAAATTTTCAACTGCACAGCACTGGTTGCAAATTTAATGTAGTAATGAGATATGAGGCACATGAAATTATATGTGGAACTGCTTGTAATGGAGCATGTATGGAAACCCTATAGTGTGCAAATGCATTCCACCCTCCAAAGTGCAGTAGGCTCACAAAAATGTCCCAACTCATTACAGCAGAGACATCATAAATATTAATCTTTTTCTTTGCTCCAGCCAGTTCCCTTTATACACATGGGAAGGATACCTTCATTAATTAACTCTCTGTATTTCTGCTGAGAAAGGATGTGTCTTCTCATTTCATTGTGTGGGGACATAAAAACATTAAAATTTCCTGCATGTCCACTGAACTCTGATATCAATCTATCAGTAACTTTATCACATATAGTATTTAAGTTAAAGTGGTGCTGATTTTGCTTAACAATCACCCTCAAACACAAGAGTAATATGCTGTCAATTCAGATATGACAAAGTGAGGTCAAACAATTCATTCTATGAATGGCAGGGTGAATGTTCCCACTTTAATACTGGGATGAGGGAATTGAACCTACCTCAAATGGATACACCAGACTGAACTGACCCAGCTTGGGACTTCTTGCCATTTGAGGGGAAAGGATGGGGAAATGATGTGGGGGGAGGCTAAGGGAGGACTGGAAGGGATTAGAAGGAGGAAAGGGAGGGCAAGCAGGAGGATGCATGGAAAACATCTTTTTAAATAAAAAAGAAATAAATACACACACAAACACACACATGAGGGAGAGAAAGAGACACACATAGAGAATCTGAATTATCTAAGCTTTACTGCATTAATTATGAAAAAATTCAAGTTACTTCCAATGTCACACCTCAAACAACAGAAGTTGGGGCCATAGCATTTGATACAAACTTAGTAGGATAAAGAAGTAGCTAACTTTGTAGGTGAAAACAAATAGAAAATAGGATTTTATTAGGAGAAGTATGCTGTATAGAATTTCCCTTCACTCAATTAGATGAGCAATGTATTATCATGATGGAAAAAGAGTGATAGGAAAAGTAGTATGCTATTTTGAGAGAGCAACTATTCATATAACTAGTATTATAGTATTTCATGATTACTGAATTTTACAAATTATGGTTATTAATTTTTTACTGTGTCAAATTTACAAATTATGCTTTTCTTAAGTGTGTAATGTAGAAAACGTGGTGCATATATTTGGCATATTAAACCTATGTAATCAAACACACACACACATATATATGCTAGCTTCTATGATATTTTCAATTCTATGAGATGGCTCTGAAGTCTTTGACATGGCAGTTCTATGTAATAAGTCTCTTAATGAAATCTGTATCTCAAAGGAACAAAGAAAGATGAAAGATTTCATGGTTACAGCAAAAAAGATTTCAAGACAAATAAATACCAGGAATCAGACAGATACTTTAAAAGATAAGCTTACCTTCGTCAGCCATTAACATATACCCTATAAATTCCTCTGTACTTCTTTTCAGTCACTAGAGGCAGAAGTCACAGCAGCACACCAAAGTTTCAGCTGTAACAGAAAATGTCCAAAATATTTCTTTGGATTTGCTCCTTGGCAAAGCTATTAGAACTTCCAAGCCCAGTTTTCTCAAAGCATGAATTAGCCCATTCACAACTGCAAAACCTCTTTAAATATTAGATGATGTTAAGGTTTTTCCAAAAACAACAAAGAAGGTGTGTATGTGTATGTATAATTTTACTACATGTATGATTATATATGTTTGTGTGTGTATATATATATGGTATTTTACATACTAGCAGGTACTAAAAAACTGTTAATTTATCTCATTTTTCATATAACATTTTAAATTTAATAAATGAAGATTTGATAAATTAATGAAGAAAAAATTTGGTCCTTGGGGACCTAGAAATAAACTTTGCCTACAGTCATGTTTTGTTCAGTCTGCATGGTGATTTGTTTTTCCATATGTTCAGTTTTGTTTGATTTTACAAGTTTAGAAAAGTTCTTATAATTTTAAATGAGGAGATTCTACAGACAGATTTAACTGGAAGTATGCTCTTAGAGGTATATTGTTCAGTTGTTTACAAGTTTTTTATTTGTTCATTTTAAGCACTACTTGAATGTGTATTCTGTAAAAGACCATTTAGTATCTCCAATATACATTCAGAGAGGAGAATGTGTGCAAGGATAGGAACATTTAGTGTTTAACATTATAATGGACGTGGTCAAATTACCTTAAGAGTACCTGGACCAGTCTGCAGCCTCATACACACACCTGACTTTTTCTTTAACACTTCTCTAGTATTTCAGAGAATTTGCTCCAATTTAGTGGCATTGTTTTCTGATGGCTTACAGAATGTACCTCATTTTTTTATGCTATATAGTGTCTGGTGTCTACAATAAGCTCTTCAGATTTAATTTCTGAGCATCATTCAAAAGAGGGAGAATGCCCTCTGAAATACATGTCTTCTTTGAAGCCATTTTTCTGTCCTTACCCTGCATTCTCCTTACTAAGGTTTACATTATTGTTTTAATAGCATCCTCCCTGATATGCAAGTCAGGATTTGCTTAGTCATTAACAGTATTATCAAATGATTTCCAAGGGTGAAAACCTGGAATTACACAAAGTGCTGAAAGAGAAGTGACTGCATTTGGAGTTTGACGGCTGCCAATAGAAAACCCAGAGTGCAAGCAAGTGCAAGCATGTCCGTCTCTCCATCTGTAGAATAACACAGATGCATAGTGAACGCTTATTCATCGAATGAGTGTGGTGTCACTTTGAATAACAGATTATTATAACCACAATCAACTCACACTCTTATATGCCTCTAATTAAATTTGCCCTTTATGACAATGAGCTTATTCCAAGGGCTCTCACACTGATATTATGTTAATTCTCTGAAGAATACATATTGGAGGCAGCACTTCAAAGTCTCTTCCAGAGTGTTTTGTTTAGCACCTGGGCTGATTCGTGGAGTGAAGACAGGGCCATTTGTGCTTACTTTGACTTTGCTTGCTTGTTTTCTGCTCCTAACTGATGCCAAGCCAGTTATTTTCCTGTGCGCAGTTTGCACTTTCTTATTCAAAGAGAAGAAAAGAAAGAATAGTGAGTTGTCAGCAAACACTCTGTCTTAAATAATTGAATAACAAGCACTGTTATCCCAAAATACTTGCAGAAAAAAAGTTGTGTTGCTGATAGAAAAAAAAAGCAAAAATATCCTTACAGTCAGACCATAAGCAAAATAATAGCAGTTCATTCATGTGTGTATTGTGAAGGTTCTACATAGATGGCTGATACAAGTTGAAGATTATTTATGTGAAACCTCAAACATCTGCATAGAACTAATAGACCATAAGAAGGCATCTGAACAAAGCATGATTTTATCTGCCTGCAAAGGTCAATGTAAGATCTGATCCTGGTTATTCAACAGAGATCTAAATCAATGTAAACAGTAAAGGAAAAAAGATGTCTACCTGTGAATATGTAGGACATATTAAAGTGGAAATTTTATTTACAGTATATTACTAAAAAGTTTTATTTGGCCTCTTATTTAAAACTTGTCTCTTCATATGTTTTGGGAAACATTGCTACTTTAAAATCCTCATTGAGAGCTAAATAAGAGTTAACTAAGAGCCCACTAAGATCAACCCCTGCTACAGCTGGAGACACACAGCCCCTAGACTCCCAAATAACTGAGAGCTGACTAAGAGCTGACTAAGAGTGAACCAAGAAAGCAATGGGCAGACACTACTATAAGAATATATATAAAAATACAAAGAACAAGAAGGTACCACCAGAAAAAGCTGATGGTTCTACATCAAGGCCTAAGCACAACAGTGAAGAGAAAACAAAAGGAAACAATCTTAAAAACAAATTTATAAAGATAGTAGAAGCCTTAAAGAGGATGAAAAAATCCCTTAAAGAAATTAAAAAAAAATTGGAGGACTCTTGAAAGAAATTAAAGAAAACCAGAGGGGAAAAGAACCACAGGGTGAAAGTAAGATTTCAAGAATTAAAATTTGAAGTAGAAGCTATAAAGAAGGCATAAATTGAAGCAAAGCAGAAAATAGAAAACCTGAAGAAATGAACTGGAAGACAGATGCAAGCATAACCAACAGAATCCAAGAGATGAAAGAGAAAATCTCTGGAGTGGAAAATTCAATATTGGAAATAGATACATTAGCCAAAGAAAACACTAAAACCACAAAATTTATAACAACAAATGTCCAGAACATTTAGAATACTATGAATGATCAAACCTGAGAGTAACTGGAATAAAAGAAGAAGAAATATACCAGCTCAAGAGAACAGAAAATATATTCAATAAAAATTCTAGAAGAAAACTTTTCTCAACCTAAAGAAGAAAATGCCTACAAAGATATAAGAAGCTTACAGAACATCAAATAGATTAGACCCCCACAAAAAAAAACATACTGCTTGCCACATAATAATCAAGCCATTAAACATGCAGAACAAAGGAAAAATACTAAGAGCTGCAAAGGCCTAAGGCCAAATTACCTATAAAGGTAGACCCATCAGAATAGTACAAGACCCTTTAGGGAAACAATAAAAAGCAAGAAGGTCCTGGTCAGTTGTTATACAGACAATAAAAGAGCATGGCTGCCAACCAAGACTACTATAACCAGCTAAACTATCAACCACCATAGATAAAGTAAACAGAATATTTTATGACAAAACCAGATTTAAACAATACCCATCCACAAATCTGGCCCTACAGAAAGTACTGCATGGAAAATTCCAACCTAAGGAAACCAGATATGCCCACAAAACCACAAGTAATCAATATTTTCACAAAATAAAAACCCAAAAAAGAGAAATATACACATGATCCTAGCAAAAATAACAAGAAATAACTATCAGTGTCCATTAATATTTCTTAAGGTCAATGGACACAATTCACCTATAAAAAGACACACTCTAACATGATGGATACAAAAACAGAAGTCATCCTTTTGTTGCATACAAGAAACATACCTCAACTTCAAAGACAGACATAGGCTCAGAGTAAAGGGTTGGGGAAAGATTTTCCAATCAAATGGTCCTAAGAAACAAGCTGGTATAGTCATTCTAATATCTAACAAAACAGACTTCAATCTAAAATCAATCTAAAGAGACCAGGATAAACATTACTTATTAATCTCAAAAAAAATCCACCACAATAAAATCTCAATTCTGAATATGTATGCCCCCAACACAAGGGCACCTACATATGCAAGAGAAACACTACTAAAGCTTAAACCTTACACTAAATGCCACACACAACTAGTAGGAGACTCTAATACATTACTTTCACCCTTGTGTAGGTGAACCAGACAGAGACTCAACAAAGATGTAAGAGGTTTAATAGATGTTATGACTCAAATGAACTTAATAGACATATACAGAAGCTTTCGCCCAAACACAAAGGAATATATGTATTTCTTAGCACCCCATGGAACTTTCTCTAAAACTGACCACATACTCAATCAGAAAGCAAATATCAATAAATACAAAAAACAATGGGAATAACCCCTTGTATTATATCAGATTACTAAAGTCTAAAGTTAGAATTCAACATCAACAATAAAAATCACAGAAAGCCTACAAATTCATAAAAACTGAACATCTCTCAATTGAATCACCTCTGGGTCAGGGAAGAAGTTAAGAAAGAAATCAAAGACTTCTGAGAATTTAGTGAAAATAAATCTACAACATACCCAAACTTATGAGACACAGTTAAAGCAGTGTTAAGAGGAAAATTCATGGCACTAGATGCCTATATAAAAATCCTCGAGACATCTAACACAAGAGACCTAACAGCATAGCTGAAGGCTTCAGAACAATTAGAAGTAAACTCACCTAGACGGAGTAGACAGAAGGTTATAATCAAACTTAGAGCTGAAATCAACACAATAAAAACAAAAAGAACAATACAATGAATTAATGAATAAAAGAGTTCATTCTTTGAGAAAGTCAACAAGATAGGTAAATGCTTATCAAAACTAACCAAAAGGCAGAGAGAGAGAGAGAGAGAGAGAGAGAGAGAGAGAGAGAGAGAGAGAGAGAGAGAGAATCCAAACTAACAGAATCAGAAATGAAAATGAGAACTTAACAACAGACACCCATGAAATCCAGAGAATTAGCAGGTCATACTTTGAAAATCTATACTCCACTAAAATGAAAAACCTAAAAGAAATGGACAGCTTTCTGGACAGGTACCACTTATCAAAATTAAACCAAGATCAGATAAATAACCCAGATAGACCTACAACCCCAAAGGAAATTAAAGCTGTTATTAAAAGTCTTCCAAATAAAAAATCCCAGGACTAGATGATTTCACTGCAGAATTCTACCAGATATTCAATGAGGAACGAATACCAATACTCCTCAAACTCTTTTGTATAGTGCAAACTAAAGGAACATTGCTGAACTCCTTTTATGAGGCCACAATCACCTTGAAACCCAAGCCATTCAAAGATGCAACAAAGAAAGAGAATAACAGACCAATCTTCCTTGTGAATACTGATGCAAAAATACTTAACAAAATTCTGTCAAACCAAATCCAACAATAATTCAAAAAATCATCCACCGTGATCAAGTAAGCTTCATCCCAGAGATTCAGGGATTGGTCAACATACAAAAACTGTGAATGTCATTCATCATATAAACAAACTGAAAGAAAAAAAAAAACACATGGTCATTTCCCTAGATGCTGAAAAGGCCTTTGACAAATTCAACACTCCTTTATGATAAAAGTCCTGAAGAGATCAGGAATAAAGGGAAAAATGCCTAAATATAATACAGGCTATACAGCAAACCAACAGGCAACATCAAACTAAATGGAAAAAACTCAAAGCAATCCCACTAAAATCAGGAAAAAGACAAGGCTGTCTCCTCTCTCCTTATCAGTTCAATATAATTCTCAAAGTTTTAGTGAAAGCAATATGAGAACAAAAGGAGATTAAGGGGATGCAAATTGTAAAGGAAAAAGTCAAACTATCTTTACTTATAGATGATATAATAGTGTACATAACTGACACTCATAATTCCACCAGGGAACTCCTGCAGCTTATAATCAACTTCAACAATGTAGCAAGGTTCAAGATTAACTAAGGAGAAAAAAGAATAGCCATCTTATATACTAAGGATAAAATGGTTGAAACAGAAATAAAGAAAATATCTCCTGTAATAGCTGCAAATAGCATTAAATATCTCAGCATAACTCTAACCGAAGAAGGAGCAGAACTTTTTGATAAAAACTTTAAACTACCAAAGAAAGAAATTAAAGAGGATACCAGAAAATGGAAAGATCTCCCATGCTCCTGGAAAAGTAAGATTAAATAATAAAAATGGCAACCTTGCCAAAAGCAGTCTACAGATTCAATGCACTGCCCACCAAATCCCAACACAATATTTTATGGACCTTGAAAGAACAATACTCAAATTCATTTGGAATAATAGGAAAGCCAGTTGCCAAAACAATCTTGCTCAACAAAATAACTTCAGGAGGCATCACTATCCCTGACTTCAAACTATACTATAGAGCTACAGTAATAAAAGCAGCATGGTACTGCCATAAAATCAGACTTGTGGATCAATGGAATCAAATTGAAGAACCCAGCATTAACCCACACACCTATGAATACCTGATTTTTGAGAGAGTCCATCATTATTCAATGAAAAAATGTATTTTTAACAACTAGTGCTTCCATATCTAGATGGTAGTATATGAAAGAATAAAAATAGATCCAAACCTATCACTCTGCACAAAACTCATATCCAAGTGGACCAAAGACCTCAACATAAACCCAGCTACACTGAACTTGACAGAAAAGGAAGTGGGAAATAGCTTCCAACACATTTGCACAGGTAACCACTTTCTAAATATAATACCAGTAGCACATACACTAAGAACAACAATCAATAAGTGGTACCTCCTGAAACTGAGAAGCTTCTGTAAGGCAAAGGACACTGTTAATAAAACAAAATAACACCCTATAGAATGGGAAAAGATCTTCACCAACCCTACATCTGACAGAGGACTGATCTCTAAAATATATAGAGAACTCAAGAAACTAGAGCCCCCTGAAACTGAATAATTCAATTTAAAAAAATGTGGTTTAGAGCTAAAAAGAAAATTCTGGAAAGAATTACAAATGGCTGAGAAGCACTTAAGAAATTGCTCAACATCCTTAGCCATCAGAGTAATACAAATCAAAACAACCTTTAAATACCACCTTATACCTGTCAGAATGGCTAAGATCAAAAATACAGATGACAGCCTATGCTGGAGAGGATGCAGAGCAAATGGGAAACCCCCCCTTTGTTGGTGAGTGTGTAAACTCATACAGCTACTCTGGAATGCAAGTATGGAGTTTCCTCAGAAAACTGGGAATCAATCTCTCCAAGGATCTGGCAAATCGCTATTGGGCATATACCTAAAGGATGCACATCTTTACCCCAAAGACAGTAACTCAGCTATGTTTATAGCACCATTATTTGTAATAGCAAGAACCTGGAAACAACCTAGATACCCCTCAACTGAAGAATGAATTAACAAATTGTGGTACACTTACACAACACAGTACTACTCAGCATTAAAAAAAACGACATCCTAAATTTTGCAGGCAAATGGATGGATGGATTTGGAGAAAATCCTTCTGAGTGAGGTATCACAAGCACAGAAAGATAGTCATGGGATATATTCACTGATAAGTGGATTTTAGAAAAATGGCAAAGCATACCCCAGCTTCAAAGCGCAACCCCTGAACAGCTTGGAATCAGAAGGAACTTAAGAAAAGCAGACATCCAGTAATTCCCCTAGCAAGAAAAAATAGAAAGATCTCATTAGCAAATTGGGATCATAAATGGTAGGGACAAAGGAGAGACGGGAGCACATCATGAGATGGTTGAGTGAGAACAACAAAGAGGGAGAAAAAAGAGATGGATATCTTCATAGAGGAAGCCAGTGTGGGGTTGAAAAAAGACTGGGTGCCAGGGAATCCCCCAGAACTCACAGAATGACCCTGGCTAGGTCCTCAACCAATAATGCAGAGGTGCCTAAACAGGGCCTTCCCTATAATCAAATGAATAACCAGCCTAAGAGTCATCACAGAACCTATACATAACAATGAATGGAAGTGTAGGCAGAGATTCATGACTGAGCACTGTGCACAGCTCCTTGTCTATCTGAGAGCAAGTGAGAAGAGGCTATATTAGCAAAGGGATAGGAATCACGAGGAAAAGTCCCACAGAGATGCATGGCTGATGCTCTAGGGAGCTCATTGAATCAAGAACAACCACTGAGGATTCATGGAAAAAGGAGCTAGACCCTCCAACAGTAGGCGACTCTTGACTGGTATGGACAGTATGTGGAGCCTAAAGTAGTGGAATCAGACTGTGTTCCTGTAAATGTGCTGGCACCTTGGAACCCATTCCTTGCAGAGGTGCACCTAACCCAGTCTTGATATTGGGATGAGGAATTCGGGCTTGTCTGGAATGGATATGCCAGGCTGAGCTGACACACCTTGGGACTTCCTTCTCCTTTTGGGGAGGGGAGAGAGGGTAGAGTGGGGGGAGGCTGAAGGCAGACTGGGAGGGATTAGGAAAAGGGAAGGATTGGTGAGAAAAGGGATACATGAACAAAAGACCTTTTTTTAGAAAAATAAAATTTAAAAATACATTATATGTAATTCTAAAAAATTAATGAAAATACGTAATTCATAAGTAACAGAATAACTAATACACAATACTCATGTCTTTCAAGGCCTAAAACTTGGGTTGAATATGTCATGGTGTGTACATAATTCATAACCTGGTAGAACACATATCTCTCTCCAAGAGAGAAGACTTTCTGAAATTTTTTAAAGATAAAAGATAAGATTAGTGATGAGGGATAATGAGCAAAGCAGTATGTGTACACTTGATTGAACACACAGAAACACATAGTTTCTTCCTGTCTTCCTCCCTCCATTCTTTCAGCTTCCATTTCCTACTTGTTAGAGAGAAGGCCCACATTCCTTCTGAACACAACAATGTTTGCGTGACATGTTGGTTAGTTTTTGATAACTTGACACAATCTAGACTCACTTGGGAAGAGGCAACCTCAATTGAAAAAATGCTTTCCTTAGATAGAACTGTAGGCAAGTCTATGGTAGCATTTTCTTTTCTTTTCTTTTTTTTTGGTTTGCCCCCCAACATAGTAAGAGACAATATTTTAGTGATTTATTAATCAACAGCACAGTTAAGAAGAGCTCTTAATGCTTTGATTTTCAATAGCATATTTTTAAAGATTGACTTTTTTAACTATTTCTGTTTATAATTTCTCACAAGAATTTAATATATCTGCTACATTATGGCAAAGATATGAGTATTATTTGACTCTGAAAATTAAACATTCTTTGTGTTTATTTTATTATAAAATTGAAAGCTATTCATAAAAAAATAAATACGTAAATAAAAAGAGTGAGCTCATCTCTTGAATCTACCCAGGTCCCTGATTATCATGTCATCTCTCCTCCCAACTTGTCATGTGTTCCAGCAAAGATGCTATCCACCATGTGTTAATAGAGTTCGGCTTAAATCCAAGATGTTAGCACTCTCCTCTTCAATCTCTAAAAAGTGAGCTAAATAATCCTTTTTTTTTTCTGATGTACAAACCTTGGGTATTTTGTGCCAACAAAATTTTCCAGCAATGGAAAATGTAATGGACTAACACATACAGTACACTGATGATGGAGGAAACCATGGTAAAAGGTGAAATCAATGTTTTCCAGCTGTTAGGGTTCTTAATGGTGTAACAGAAAGATTTTGGAAAGTGATGGCATTTTTTTGCATATTGACTTGCAGTGTGTACATGTGGGGAGGCATCTGTGTGTATATGAGTCTGTGTTTTAAAATCCATACATAACACAGTGTATCAAAAACTGTCCTATCACAAGTCACAACAGAACTGACTTCCTAGGTACAGAAAATACACGAAAATAAGAATATATTTTATACTCCAGGGTTTCTGTCTCCTTCCTCAAAGGAAGAAACTGATTGTTCTACTAGATTATAAATTATAAAGATTCATTTAATCTGTATTGCCACATGTAATAACTTAAGTATAAGAAAAATAAAGGGGCAAAAATTCCTCATTTTTAAATTAGGAAAAGCTTTCTGGTACCTTACTTAACAAAAAGTTTCTTTCTTTTGATTTCTTTTCTCTCTTTGCTGCCTTGGAACACGATATTAAACATAGCACTCCTAGGACCTAGATCACTCACTGCAGTATTCCATCTCTATCACTATGCTTTCACTTGAGTCATCTAGCAACCTCTCAAAATTGCTCTTTATCCTAAGATGTCTGAAAGTTGATCACATATTCACATACAACCTGCCCACAATGATGGGATGGAAGGTAGGGAAGCTCTAGAAACTGCCAAAGTCCTCATCTATTTTTTAGGAGAAAATGTATAATCCATATATATTAAATAATTTTTGTTTATTACATATATATAATTTTACATATTATATATAACTACATATATTATATATAGTAGTTTATAGATAGTTTTGTTGAACATCATGGAATTTCTTCTGTAATTATAGAAAGGTGTCCATAGTTACAAGTCTCTGGAATAGGGGCTGGAGAGATGGCTTTACTATTAAAAGCCCTGGCTTCTCCTTAAAGAAGATCCAGGTTTATTTTCCAGCACCCACAGGCTGACTCATAATCATCTGTATCTCTAGCTCCAAGGTGTCTGATACCCTCTTCTGGCCTCCTTATGAACCAGGCATGTAATGCACATGAATACATGTAAACAAAGTATTCATACACTTAAGATAGATAAATATTTCATTTAAAAAGAAGGAAAATAACCTGCATAATTCTGATATGACCTCACTTCTTAGGGAAATCATGCCATGGATTACTGTTCACTCACACTCATCTCATGACTTCATGAAATTAACTTCTTTCCTCCCCTGGAATATAGTACCTGCTCTTATGTTCATTTTGGCCAGTAATTGGTTAAAAAGAATGATGTCAGAATTTAAAAGGAACAAGTATTGTTGAGTTTGTCCTTTTGCCTTGAGTAGGATATGTGTTAGGCAATGTTTACTCAAAGAAAATGAGATGTGTGTGGAGAATACAACTAATCACACTTCTTCACTGACTCAAGCCAAAGTGACATCTTCCTGGAAAGTTGTAACCTGCCTACATGAACAGGGTCTTAAGTAAGCAATAAACATGCACCATTTTAAGACATCAGCAGTGAATAGTTCTTTATTATATACAATACTACTAATAGAAAGAGACTTTCTCAAGATTACAACTATAAGTCTGTGGCCAACACAGGTTTAAAAGTCTATATTCCAGAATTGATCCACTGGATTTCCCACTCTGTTATGCTCTTAGGTCTTCAAACTGCAACCTTTTTGTTTTTTCATTTATATTACCTATCTGTAAATTAAGCAAAGAAAAGTGAGTCTGCTGTTTGGTTCTTCTTTGCAAGATTTTCTTGTACAAAGTTATTGGAATTATGTGCACCTACTGGAAGTTGAACCTGGCTGTTTCCACAAAGATAGATAAAATTATCTAGCTTGATTTTCTATTAGACAATTTGGGTTTGTACAACCAGCATTTGAATTTATATAAAAAATAAGACTATCTTAATGCAATATGGGGTAGTTTAAAATTTTCACTAATTTAATGAGCTTGCTTAAACAACTTGTAATAGGTATGATTGCCAATGTCTTCAGTATGGCAATCAGGAGCTACTCAGCAATTTCTGTCTCAATCACACTGTGAAACAAGTCTCTTTATTTTTAAAGGGAGATGCATGGTTTAGATGTTGTATAGTTAAGATTTTATTGTATTTGTATCTATTTGTCTGGAGAAATATAACTAGTTTAGCTATTTGATTTTATAATGTTTTATTCATTGTACTTAGAAATCAATTCCATGAAAATTTCTTGGAGGCCACTGAGAATTATAGTGATGAAGATGAACTGTTAATGTTGTAGTGGCATGTAAATTGTTATATACATCACCCCAAACACATAAACACAGAACCTAGAACAGTCACAGGTACAGTGATAATTATATATTATTAGCAATTTTTCTTATTGTCATAGGTAACATAAAAACTATTAGGCTTACTGCTCTGGCTATGTAGATTGCTTATAAGAATTAATAAGGGTTTGGATTCCTATAAAAAGTGAAGATTCCCAAGTATCAACCACTACCCTTCTGTCATAACCACATAAATTTGAAAAGTTTTCTGGCTACAATCCTATGTGACCTTCGTGGCACATTAATGTAAATGATGTGACCCACCTATCTGGGATGATTGAAATGACAAGAATAGATCAACAGTGATGCATTACAAAAAATATAATTTTTTATGAGTGATCATAATTGCTCTCCAGAAGGTGGTTCTGAAAACTTAATGTGCAAATACATTCCCTAATGACTTACTGAAAGTCTGGATTCTGATTCATCAGTCTGGCTGGAGCCTGAATTTCAAAAATTTGACAAGCTTTGATGATGTAGCCAACATTGGTCCTTTGACCATACTCAGAGAATTGTGGACTTGAAAAATAAAGGAACATTTAAAAGTCAGTATGAGCATATGTTAGCTGCAAATGTTTTGGCCTTTTCTCTGTGAATCTTGACACACTGAACCTGAGAATTTGCATTCTTTCTTTACAATGTCACTTTACCATTAAAATTATATAAAGAAAGCTCTATACTCTGTACTTGTGGTAGGACAGATTCTGCAAGATTGTCACCTTCTTAATCAGTGTCACATCCTTGCTTTTCTGTAGAGTGCTGTTTCATAGCTGGCTAATATATTATTATAAATTAAAGGGATAAAAGGATGTGATAAAAAAGAACTTACAATCTGGAATACTGAGTCTAGAAATACGAAATGTCCTCTCACAACATGATCTTTCAGATTCTTCTCTGTGGCAATGGACACAATGATGTCCTACTTTGTATTAACAAAAAGGCTTTGGACATTTGCCTTTTAAATTTGCCTCATTATTTTTTAATTAAAAAATAATTACATCATTTATTTCCACTCCCTCTAAATCTTTTCATGCCTACCACTTCCTTTCAAAGTTGTGGCCATTTATTCTTTTATTATTATTGTCACATGTATATCGGCATATATGTGTGTGCACTATGTTTGTGTGACTAAACATATTAATGCGGTCTACTCAGTTTGTTTAATGTTGCTTATCTGTTTATAATTTAGGATGACCCCTTGGGATTGGATCACTATTTATATGGCTCTCTCTCAGCAGCTTCTAATTGCTCCTGTCTCTTGATCTAAAGCAGGCACTTTGTAGTTTGTTTCACCAACATTATCATGTCAAGTTATGCTGTTGTTGTTCTTATCTTATTTAAGCAACAGTATTATTGACAATTCACTACTGTAACATGTAACATCTAACAGTACTATAGCTTCCCTGTAACATCTGGAAAACACAATTTTTTGTCAGACATTTTTGCTCTTAAAATCATTGCTTCTCCTCCTCCTCCTCCTAATTCTCCTCCTCTTCTTCCTACTTTACCTCCTCCCCGTGGAGCCTTAGGTGCAGGGTATGTATCAATTGGAAAAAGGCACATCACTTTCAGTTGTTCTCTGTATTTTGACTAGTTGTAGGTTTCTGTAATAGTCTCTGAATGCTGAAAAAAAAAACTTCTTCCATGGGGGCAATAATAATAAGTATTGCTGTGGAAATAAGAGAACAGATGCTGATTTCATTAATATGTGCCCTGAAATAAAACTACTGGAAAAGATGGTGGCTCTGTTTTCATATTTTGAATCATATCCATATTCTGTTCAACAGTAGCTATACAAATGGATGGTCCCATCAACAATCTGCTATAAGTTGCATTCTCTGGGCTCTCCTACCTCTTCCAGTTGATAACTGATATCATAATGAGTGTGCTATAATATACAATTATAACTTTTATTTACATTTCCCTGATGACTAAAGACATTGAGAGATGTTTTTCTTTACAGATGCTCCAAAAATATGAATATGCCATTAGTTAAAAAAAGAGACTGTCTTTTCAGTGGATATTCTTAATACCTTTTTTATGTAGTATTTACACCCAAATGTACACACACAAAAAGATAGATAAATCGAATAGCTAAAGATATAAAGATTGATAATATAGATAAAGATAGACAGATATAGATGATATATAGACTCAGATTAATTAGTATGTATCTGTTTTTGTGCTGATATTATATGACTTAGTTTGCTCTTTAGAATATGGTATAAAATCAGGAAATGTAAGATTTTCATCTTTGTGTTATAGTAAGAAAACTCTTTCTGCAACCTCTATGCCAGAAATTTTTAAGAAGGTAAGTTGCTCATGTATTTATGGTGTAGTTCACTGGGGATAACTGTACCAATCCTACAATTGTCAATTGTCCACCCTCAAGACTCAGTCTCCCTTAGTGTGGCATGCTTCTCTTTATTTCACATGAAAAAAAAATCATTTTATTTACATAATAATATAAAATAATTCTGATTTTCCCAAAATACTTCATGTATTTTACTAGGGCCTTATTGCACCCATCTTCCATCCATGACAATGTAATTTTTGTTTTCTACTGCTATGGAGTTGGGTATATTTTTAAAAAATTTATAAAAAAATAATAAAATTTATGATGATTTTGGTTTACATTTCCCATTAATTATATTTATAAAACATATTTATATTGTCTCAATTGTTAGTAATTTATGCTTTAATTCTAATAACATTCATTGAGTGAAAAAATAAGGATTCTTGTACTCGCTTGCTTTTCATCAACTGAATTGTTCTCAGCTTAAAGTTATTCTGAATAAAACTGTTACAGACATTTTATACAAATCTTTAATGTAAAGATATTTTCATATTTTTTGTGCAAATAAGGCTTAGATTTTGAATATATATGTGCCTGCATGTAGCTTTATAACAAATTACCAAATTATTTATCAAAATGACTACATTAGTTTAGACTTGTACCAGCAAAATTTGAAAGATCCAGGTATCCTCTATTTGTATTTTCTCTAGATATCATCATTTACTATTTAGTATCAGTATTGGGTAGTTCTCTAGTTGTATGTAATTATGATTTTATTTGCATTCTCTATAAGTAATGATGTTGGTCATGTTTCCATATGGTTAGCAACTCCTTATATATCATCTATTGCCAAATATCAGTTAAAATTATTATTTTAAAGTTATTTTTCTTAATGTGTTAAAAGGTATTATTTTTAATTCTAGAGAAAGGCTCTCTGTCAGGCCTATTTCCTGTCAATAATTTCTCTTAAAAGGATTTGGAACAGTATGGTCAGGCATGGCAGACACAGTTAAAGGATCCGAGGGAACAAAGAGAGCAGAGGAAGCTGCTGTACTTTCATTTCTGTTGTTGCTTCAAAATAACCTGAAAAATTTAACTTAGAGAGGAAAGGCTTTGTTCAGCTCAGAGTTTCAGGTTAGAGTCCATCATATTGAAGAAGTTCACAGTGGAAGAAGTTTGATGGTGATGACCTTATCATGGGCATATTTAGAAAAAGCAAGCAATGGATGTATGCATTTGTGGGCTTAGTTCATGTTTTTTTAATTCATATTATTCCAGATTTTTTACCTAGGTAGTGATAACACCTGTAGCGGGCAGATATTACCACTTTGTTTTAGTTAAGCTTTTTGTGTGTGTCAATTTCTCGTAAGCTTGGGTCATCTGGAAAGGGAGCCTCAACTGAGAAAAGATCTCCATCATTCATACTGGCCTGTAGGCAGCACTGTGGGAATATTTCTTGATTAATGACACATGTTAGAGAGGCTAGCACACTGTAGATAGTGATGTATCTAGGCAGGTATACCTGAGAGCTATAAAAAAGCAAGATAACTTATTCATTAAAGACAAGCCCATGAGCTCTCAGTAGCTCAACTATCTCTGTGGGTTTCCTCATGATGATCTTGATTTCCCCTTTGCTTATGTTATCCCTCCTCACTCTCTTTGACTGGACTGGAAGTTGGGGCCAGAATTCTGTGCCTTTTTAAAGGTTCTGTCACTTAACTTTTCTTTTTCTCATTTGTTCATTGTATTTAATTCTTAGAAGTGGATGGTAAAGTAGCAAATTCACTGGAATTTTAGGAGACCAAATGCAGATGGATACTGGATCCAAAGAGAATTACTGTAAGGAAAGCTGAAGATCCAAGATATTTGGAAACCTGCATGGGACTGAACTAGGCACTCTGAATGTGGAAGACAGTGAGTGGCTTGGGCAGACTGTGGGGCCCCTGGCAGTGGGACCAAGATTTATCTCAAGTGCATGAACTGGCTTTTTGGAGTCCATTTGCTATAGAGGGATATCTTGCTTTCATATGGTGGATGAGTCTAGTCCTTCCACAACTTGATATGCAGACTATATTGACTCCCTGTGGGAGTCCCTACCCTCTCTGAGAAGTGGATGAGGGGTAGGGTGGGGAGAAGCTGGGGGCTAGTAGGAGGAGGGCAAGGAAGGGGAACTGTGGTTGGTATGTAAAATAAAAAAAATCCTTTTAAATAAATAAAGAAAGAGAGAAAGAAAGGAAGGAAGAAGGAAGGAAAAGAAAAGAAAAAATAAAGACAAGCCAAAATAGTGTATTCCTTCATGAATTCTGCTTCAGTTCCTGTTTCAAGCTTTTTGCCTTGAGTTCCTGACATGACTTTGCTTCATGATAATCTATAAAATGAAGGAAATACTGTCTTCCTCTAGTTACTATTATTTGTTGTGTTTATTATAACAATAGGAAAAACAAGACATTTCAATTGACCTAAACTAGGTAATACACTACATACATGCCACCACCAACATAATCCAGACAATATCTCAAGGAGACACCCTTGCCAACTGATTCTAGATTGTGTCAAGTTGGCTACTTACAGAATGCATCACAGAATCGTAGGCTGATTATGATAAACCAGAGATTTATGATCTTTAAGTCTTTCCACAAATGCTGAGTTTTAAAATCTGATATTTCACTTTATTGCCAGAAAGTGTTCGCATGTTGGTTCATTTGCTCAGACACTCTGGCTCCTCTCTAAGCAACTCAGTTAATAACTGCATCTTGGCAAGTCTAGCAATGATATAACAACGGGCCCTAGTTCCAGTCCTTTGGGACACCCTACCCTCATTCTTCACCTTCACAAGGCTCTTTGTTATAAATGTGTTGGCTCTGAGATGAAGAAAGAGTCTCCTCAGGGCTTGGAATATTATTCTGTTTTTGATTTCACAAGATTCAAAAATATGAGAGAGTTATTTGGGGAAATGAATGCATTTTATATTGCTGCTCATTTTTTCTTCTGATGCTCTGAGAATATTGACACCAGAGGACGGACCCAGGTCTTTGGCCATGCCTCATTCTCAGCCAAATAAATTTAACTGATGTTTAAACCACATCCAGTTTATTTCCATGCTAGAAAATCATGGAAGATCTTCTAAGATAATTTTCTTTAGTGTGATCTGAATGCTCACATAAGAAAAACAAAATTGAGAATCTAAAGTTACAACATGCTAATTATGACAATGACAACAGGTGTGAGATGTACTTACTTGGTGTCACTATATAATATACAATTTGGTTGCTGCACATTTTACATCTCACAGTAAGGCTATTTGTTGTATGAGGTTTTTGGCCTGGACTTTCAGGCCTAGCCCTGAGTTTGGACCCACTTGAAAACTCACTGCCACTTAGCACCAAGTATTCACACAAAGGTTTATATTAATTTTATGCTGATTGACCTAGGGCCCAGGCATATAACTTGCTAGCTCTTTCATCTTAAAATAACCCATGATTCTTATCTTGTTCAGCCATGTGACTCAGTTGTTCATTGCATCTGCTGGATTCTCCACTGGTTTCTCTGGCTTCTCTGTGGCATCTCTGCTCTGTTCTTCCTGTTTGCAGAATTTTTAGTCTGGTAACCCCACCCACACTTCCTGTCTACCTTTGGCCAATCAGCTTTTTTATTAAACCAGTAGGTGGAAAAAGTATTTACAATGCAGCAAAATAATGTCACTACAGATATTATTCCACTTATTCCTTACCATATATACTCCTCAAAAATAAAAATATATTGATATAATTTCAATATTACACATCGGGAATGTAGAACTCAGAAAGGTCTATCCACATACATACTGCAAACCTAGAAGCAAACTCTGGTACTTACCAAGTACTCAATACCCCAAAAGTGAGAGGAAAATTAAATTCTTTTTTAAAACTACATTTTTGTGTGTGTATGTGCATGTTAGTGTGTGCCTGTGTGTGTGTGTGTATGTGTGTTCACACGGATGTATCCATTCATATATGGGAGATTTTAAAAGAGAATGTTAGATTCCCTTGAACTGGTGACCTGGGTGGTTGTCAGCCACTTGGAGTAAGGGCTGGGAACTGAAATCTGGTCTATAAAATCAGCAAGAATTCTTAATGGAAGAGAGATCTCTTCAGTTCCTAACTGCTTTCTTAGCACACAATACTCTTATTTCTCAAATATTTGCTATACACAAAATCTGTACAATGCTGTACCTCCTCATTTCCAATATGAATAATCTAATTCAAATTAATACATGTATAAAGCATACTTAGGTCTATGATTCAATCATAAATACTTGTTAAATATCTAACTCTTAAGCATTTTATCATTTTCTGTTCAAAGAAACAACATGCAAACAGACAGATGCAAACTGAGAGTTATTACACCAAAAGTGATGATTATTAATTCATGTGCACCCAGGGGATGGCATACTGCAACCTTCAATGAATAATAGTTACTGCAATTTTACTTTTTGTTATTATTTTATGGAAGGTTATTATCTGGAATCATTCAATTTCACTGTACACATTTTCAAGTGTGTTTATACAGCACTTCTAGCACCCCTTGATTAACTGCCTGAAAATTACAATATAGTTTGGGAGGTAAGAAAACAAATTCAAAACCACAACCACTGAAGAGCTTGGGATCTGAAGCACCTTGGACAGGCAACTTGGAGCCCATTCCCTCCACAGGAACACCTGACCCACTCTTGATGTTGGAAAGAGAAAAGCGGATTTGCCTGGAATGGATGCTGAACTAAGCCACCTTGAGACCTTGAGACTTCCTGCCCTTACTGGGGAGGAGATAAGGAGATGGGGAGAAGAGAGAGTGACTGGGATGGGCAGGAGGAAGAAGGAAGTTTGAATAAGGGGATACATGGATAAAAAATACGACTTTATTCATAACAATTAAAAACCAACAACAAAAATAAAATATATGCTTTAAATTACTTAATTATTTTTATTGTTTTCATTGTTAATATCCTTTTTAGATTTACTTCATTCTTATTGTTATGTTTGTTGTTAATTTTGCCTTTTATTTGGTTTATTTTTTTATTTTTGTTCACATTGTTAATACCTACTTTAATATCATTGAATTATTTTATTCCTTTAAAAAAAGAAATCATAATGTATTTTCCTTTTCATTCTATAGCATTGTTGAAATGTGAACAAAATTTTATATTTGCCCAGGAGTTTAAATAAATGCAATTGCCACAAGACACAGCAACTAAGAGTCAATATACATTTATCATAACTCAAATGACAGATTTGAACAAAAGCTTCTTTATGAATATTTTTAGTTTTTCTTGTTAAAAAGTAAACAATGTACATACCCTTTAATGGGGTTTCAATGTAGTTACATATATGTGAAAACATGAAATAAAGATTATTCTGTGAAGGGATTAAGAGAAAGAGGCCAGTGAATGGCTGAGGGGCAAAAGATGACACTTACTGCCACACCTGAGGTACTGACTTAATGAACAGGACCTACATGATGGAAGAAGAGAAATGACTTAGACAAGTTGTCTTACATCTCTACATGGGCCCCTCACACAAAGTGGTAAATATAAATTTTAAGTTGGAAAAGTAACCCTTTTATAACAGTATCTGTTTAATTATCATCGTCATTATTTTACTCTCTGATGATGCATCCAATAATACCATGATGTAAGCTTCAAAATGTAGAATAAAATTGATTTTCTTAAATAAAAAAACAAATGCAAATAAATAGATCATATCATATGCCAGAAGGTAATAGAATATATGTATGAAAGTAAAAATAATAAAACAAGAAATAATAGTAAAGAGGATCCCCATTTTAAATTCAAAGATTAGAGAAGGCCTCTTCAAAAAAATATGATATAAAGAAAATAAAAAGTGCCCAGTCATCAACAGACAAGCTTCCTCCAGTAACAAATAGAAACAGATGCAGGACTCATAGACAAACATTAGGCATACCTCAAGGAACCCTGCTGAAGAGGGAAGGGATAATTGTAGGAGACAGAAGGATCAAGGACACTATGATAATACAGCCCACAGAATCAACTGGGTTGGTTCATAAGGGCTCACAGAGACTGAAGTGACAATCACTAATCTAGGGCCCGTGAATATATGTTACGGTTGTGTAGCTTGATGTTCTTGTAGGATTGCTAATATTGTATGTTAGAATGTCTCTGACTCTTTTGCTTGCTCTTGGGACCCTTTTCATCCTACTGGGTTGCCTCACCCAGCTTTGGTATGAGGGTTTGTACTCAGTCTTACTATAACTTTTTATGCCATGTTTGATCAATGTCCCTAGAACACCTTCTTTTTCTGAAGGGAAATAGAGAAAGAGTAAATTTGGGGAAGATGGAGGATGTGGTGGGACTGCATGGAATGAAGAGCAAAGAAACTGCATCCAGGATGTAATATATGAGAGAAGAATATATTTTTAAAATACAACTAAAAGGAAGTTGGATAACGATGCTCAGTTATCAGAACCAAACATTTCAGATCAAAGGGATAGCTAATGTGGAGTCTCTAAGCACAATCTAGAATTCTCAAAAGACTTTCTTTAAACCTTTGGATCCTCTGTATGTGGACATTGCTTAAATGCAGCAGAGGGAATAGGATTTGCTATGTAAGAAACAGAGAATTCTCCTGACAGAAGTATGGTTTTTCTGTGTGGACAGGGTAGGTGGAGAGAGCTGAAGGAGGAAGACTGGTGAACATAAAAATATAGATTGAATATGACAAAGTAATGATGTCAGCAGAAGGTAGGAGACTGGTGAACAGAGGCCTGTACTGAAATGACAAGACAGTGATTGTCAGCCCTGTCTGCATTCATCTGCTCTCCACATTTTTGTTAGAAATTATTTGTTAGCAAATATTGTTATTTATTTTTTCTGAAAATATTGGGCAACTGAGAATCACCTATCAAATGAAACATGGCCTTCTTAACAGGGTTTGCAAGCAGTTTTTTGAGCTAAAGATCTCAGTGACTTTTTCAAGCTTCTTTTCTCAACATTCACTTCATTAGCTCATTTTTCCATGTAGAAAATCAATGTAGAACACACACACACACACACACACACACACACACACACACAGGACGCAAAAGTAGATAGAGTAAACATAAACTTCAAGGAAAAGAGATTCATTTTATTTGTCTGGTCTAAAGCTCTATCCCAACAGCTGGAATTATAAAAATGGAAGGTCCTAAGATATCTGTTAAATGAATAGCTGGATATAGGTAGATTCTTGCCACAAAGAAATTAGAGAACTTGACATGGAAATCAACTCATAGTTAACATACCAGAAGCTATGCCTTTAAAGAAAACTAACCCTGCTCCTATCCACAACCATAGCTACTATCTAGCATTGGTAATCGATGCATATGTCTCTTCTCCATGATTGGGGTTTTGTCTGTCTTGAGTTTTTTTGGGACTTGTTCATGCTATTTACTTATTAGTGTTATTTATTTATATCTAGCCTTAACTTTTTGTTGTTTCTTACTTTGGTCAAGCAAACATCAGTTTTCATCAGTGTCTAACAAAGAAAGCTGCCACATCAATGGCTTTAGAATTAATATTTCAGTTTCTGAGGTGAAAAACCTTCATCAATCTCCTAACATGCAATTGGACTATTTCATTTATCTTTCCTTTGTGAATTTGGGATTCTTCTATTTAAAAAAGTAGATTTTATTCCATCAATATGAAAAAAAATCACAGACATTTTTTAGAGTTTTACACACCACTGGAGCTATTTAACTGATAGATTGCAGCATAAAAGGCAAGGGAGCTCGCTGTCACAAATTTGAGTCATTAAAGAAGAAACAGACTTTTAGTGTGTGTAAAGGTCATGTTGCATTTCTGTTCTAAGAAAAGAGACAGATATTAAATCAATCATAGGCAGAACAGGCAAAGGGCACATATATACCTAACCTATCTTCATACTTTCAAGTGGTGGAGGAAAGATAAACTAATATACTTGTGAAAGTCTAGAAGGAATCCCACTGATTCATTTAGAGGGTGGATAAAGTAGAGAAGGTTGAAGCAGAGAGTCTAGCATCTAAGACCTGCAGGGAGTTGGGCAAGTGAGGATGAGCTGAGTTGAATGCTGACCCAGTTGCCACATCAAACAACCTGTATTCATTCAGGCATAACATGAAGTAACAGTGTGAGTTTAAAATGGTCTGAAGTGCATGAAAACCTGACACTACATGGACTAATGAAGATGATTTACAGTGTCACATCTGCCTGTGGTTTTGTCTCTATAGCACCATTTATATTCATCTTCCTAGCATAAGAAGATCAGAGATGGGGTTTGTAACTAAAGCATGAAATAATCTTGCATTTGTGTTTGGTTAGAATTTTGAAGGTGGCTTTCTCTGAGGAACATGAGAACAAGAAATGTGCCATTTATTAAGATTTTGGGGAAATAATTACATTATTGGAACACAATTTTTTAAGTTCAGCACTTTGGATCCAATTACCAATGAATGTAATGGATGGTTCCTTTGACTCATCATTTCTGCATTGCAGGCACTTAAAATAATCCTCTGTAACTTTTCTGGATAAAGGGTACTGTATTGCTGGAAAACATATTTCTGGAATTAGGTGCATTATCCAGATATATAACATAGTAAATATGCTCACTGGAAATTAGTTTTTCTCTTACAACTTGTTTTTGAAAAAAAAAAAAAAAAGATCTAATACCCAGATACCCAAGCTAAAGGGCATTTTAGACAGCTATATGGAAACCTACATCCATAAAAACTTCGTAAAATAGTAATATATATGAAAATAATTTAAATGGTCACCATGTAGTGGTGGAGACAATGCTTTAACTAGATATCTTATACCTCCACGTAAGAACTGGAGTTACAAGAATCGACTACATCTTGTTCAGTCATTGGCAAGAGAGGTTTCATTCAACAATCCACTTTGTAATCATCACAGGCTGTTGCCTCAGTAATTGGATACTCTCCACAATCTGACCACACAGTCCTTCTTACTTCTTACTTCTGTCATAAAACATAGAAAAAAATCAGGCTGATGTCCAGCTAGAAGCTTTACCCCTATTGACTAGCATTCATGATGCTGGAAGATACTTTTTGCACTACTGTAAGAGAAACTCCTATAACTTACAATAATAGGATGACTATAAAATATGCTGGTCCAATAGTGGTAAAAATGTTGTTAGAGTAACCAATCAC
Source organism: Sigmodon hispidus (assembly GCA_004025045.1). Classification (NCBI taxonomy): domain Eukaryota; kingdom Metazoa; phylum Chordata; class Mammalia; order Rodentia; family Cricetidae; genus Sigmodon; species Sigmodon hispidus. The sequence goes on from PVIH01001207.1 coordinate 37,966, forward strand.
TTTTCAAATTGGATTTAAGACCCAGTCTACGAGATGAAATCTACCCCTGATACTACTGAACTAGATAACCTGAGACTAGATAGTTCATTATTCCCAGGGGGAAACCTAATAATATTTTTCTGCTATAAACACAGCAAATAAAATGACTACTGATGACATATTGCCATATCCATAGATCAGAGAATTATTCAACTTCCTACAGATAAATTTCTTCTTACAGTAGATGCTTGAGTGACTTTGGAGCATTTAGCTCTAAACGGGATTTTTTTTATCACACTGCTAATCATAAGTTTCAGGTATCTATGTGTAAAAAGAGGTAGAAAGATTGTAAGAGTCAGAGATGATTGACTAAAAGAAAACCTAAAAAGTTGGCTTTGGAATAAATTTATAATGTTTTTCCATTAAATTTGATTCCTTAAATGAAAAAATGTCCTCAAGAGAAATTTCTTTGGTTTACCTCTCAATGCTTTATTTACTAAAAATTATTCTACTTAAATTTTTTTACATTTAACATTTTCTATTTGTCCATTTAAATAACATTAGATGTCAGTACTAAGAAAAGATTAACACTGATCTCAGAAAAGCTCTGAATAGTATGATATACAGCATAATGTCCCTGTCTTCTTAAATACCCAGTCACTGAAAGCTAAGACTGTGTTAATTTCTATGCCAAATGACATTAAAGGCAAAGGTGAATTATTTGATTATCAAATAGTTGATTTTGAAAATGGAAACATTCTATGGGTTACTCAGATAAGCTCAAAGTAATAACAATGGTCTTTAAGACTAGCAAAAGCAAAATCAAACAGAGGTCCAAGTAATGTTCTATGGGAAAAACTAGATTCACCATCACTAGGTTTAAGAGAGGGAGGAAAAAATAGGCAAAAATATAAATTTCCTCTAAAATCTGAAAAATTTGGAGAAACAAATTCTTTCCTAGAGCCTCTATAAAGAATGAAAGATCAGGGAACTCCTTGAGTTTATACCAACAAAATCTGCATTCAGAGCTGGAAAAGAAATCAGTGTGTCATGCTGGGGGTTAAAGGTTCAAGCAGGAATGAGGAAAGACGGTGGAAGAAAGAAGTGAGTGGAGAGTGGGCTAACCAAAACTAAGGGAACATGAAGAAACTGGATAGAGATCTACTAGTTTGTAAGCTAATATAAAGAGAAATGTTTTTAAAAAGGAGTTTGAACCAAAGCATCCTAACCCTAACCCTACAAGAACAGGGCTATTAAATGACAAACTCAATGCTAAAACAAGGTAATTCCATATTAAATTACTGGTTTAAGAAATCTCCAGAGGCAACTAAAACAACACAGGTTACTGCCGGTTTTCTAGGTTGTACATTGTAGCGTGATGCCAAGACACAATTGCCAAAGATACCACACACTTTGGTTGCTGGACAGAGAGAATCTTGAACTTACCAGACACAACTTTCCCCACAAGTGTGCTTTCATAGCACTTGAAGGTGCTATGTAGGCTTCAGGGAGGGGGCAGCGAGTATCAATGGTGAAATGCTGCATGCTACAATTTGAACCTTCCAGGTGAGATGTGACCACTATTATATTAACATGACAGTTATGGTGGTAACCACTGCCTTTCTGATGAACTTTGGGTCTTGCTCCACAAAAAAAGATTCTTATGCCTAGTAGTATAATCCTGGTCAAAATCTCATGTCTAAGGAGATTATATACCCATGGAAGAACTTACTATTGTTATTTTACTAATTCTTCATGTTGTCTAACTGTCTTATAAATATTTAAATTTTTACCAATAGATTGGTGCTCTTCTCATTTTGGTCAAGAAAGTTACCTTTACAGTAGATGGCTAATCTTGAAATTTGTCAAAGTGTTGAGAGTAATGAACTTTAAGTGCTCAGATGGAGAGGTAGTCTATATCAACCTCCCCCACCTAAACCTCAGGGAACATCAGTGGAGAGGAAGCAAAATGGACCTAACAGGAAGAAGATGAAAGAAAACCTTGGAAATGACTTCATCTGGACAAGCCATTAGCTGTTGTACAGATTGTAGGTGTGTTCAAGACCTACTGTGTGAGCTCCACCACACTGCAGGCAGAGCGCATCCTCAGGCATGGCTATGTATCAGCATGAACACAAGAGCCCCCAGCAGAGGTGCTCCCAGGTGTAATTGTGTCCCAGCATGCCCCCAGGCATGGCACGCCCATAGACATGGCTATATGCCCACCAGCTCCCTTATAAAGAAACAACACATGACAGGTAGCCATGAGTCCTTTTTTCTGTTTTCTCTTTTCCTTTCTTTCTTTTTTTCTTTTTTTCTTTCTTTCTTTCTTTCTTTCTCTCCCTCCCCCCTTTCTCCAAATATCTGAATCCCCTAAATAAACTCTGTGTGGCACCTGGCAGTAAAGATTTCATGTCTCTCCCACGCACAAAATAGTAACACACATGAATTCACAGCAGCTATGGCTACTTGCACAAGATCAAGCCAATCAAAATTTCAGTATAGATTGGTATGCTGAATAGTTTTATGTCAGCTTGGCACAGAATGACATCATCTCAAAGATGGAATCTCAACTGAGAACATGCCTCCATAAGATCAGGCTCTAGGAAAGCCTCTAGGGAATTTTCTTAATTTTTTAAATTTCTGATGATTAAAAGCTCAGCCCATTGTGGGTGGTGCCATCCCTGGGCTGGTGGTCCTGGGTTCTATAAGGAAGCAGGCTGAGCAAGCCATTGCAGCACTGCTCATGACCTCCTGTCTTTAGGTTTCTGCCCTTTTTGAGTTCCTGTCCTGACTTCTTTCAATAGTGGATTATGATGTGGAATAGTAAGCCAAATAAACCCTTTCTTTCCCAACTTGATTTTGGTTATGGTGTTTCATCACAGTAATAGTAATCCTAACTAAAACAACCTGAGCTGAAGCCAATATAGGAGGAGTATTGGGAAGAGATTAATGATAAAGGAGAGGGAACCATTTTTACATGGGAGTTTGGGCATTGGTAGCTTGCCTATACCTCAATGGATGGCTCCATGTTTGTGTACAAATGAGCAACTCTAAGTAGGTTCAGTGGAATATTAATTATTTGTGTTACGTTGAGATGGAAACATGTTGGGATTCTGAGGAAATGCAAAGAAGTATTGTGTCATGAATATAATCAAAACACATTGTATACATGTCTGAAATTCTCACAGAATAAATAAAAGCAGTACTTAATGAAAAACAAAAGTAATTTGGATTGTTTCAGCCATTGTGTGACAGGAAGGTAGAGCAGAAACAGGGCACTATTGCAATTGGCACTAATTATAACCTCTTTGTGTAAAACTTGCTTGTATATTGCTAATATGGTTGGCTCTATAGACATACTTTCACATTTTTTAGATACTAAGGAATATCCGTAGTCTTTACCTCAGTGAATAAAATAATCGTGCAGGGAATAATAACCTAGACACAAGGCGAAGGTAGCTTGAGCCCAGGACAATGGAAATAGTAGCATTTGATCATATTATAGGCATATTTCAATTTACAGTCATAAGAAATTTGCTTGCACATAGAATATAGCACAAGGAAAAGGCAGTTTAAATTTAAATGTAGGTTTTAAAGATTTATTTACTTTCCTCTTGTGAACATGCTGTTTGCTAACTTATATGTCGGTGTGCCACATGAATGCAGTTCCCTTGGAGGCCAGAAAACAGTGAAGGCTCCCCAGGAACTGGAGTTACAAACTCTTATTAGCCACCATGTTGATGCTGAGACATAAACTAAGGTCCTCCTGAAGAATAACCAGTGTGCTTAACCTCTTGGCATCTATAGCCCATAACCAATATTTTTTAAATGTGAAGTTTAATTGTGTGAATTTAGATGTAACAGATTTAGAACATAAGATTTGAGGTTTTATTCTAGATATATCAGGTTTAAAATATTCAATAGGCGTATGGCAGAGAATCTACACTGGAACCCGTGCATACAAGTCTGGAGTTACTAAAAACAGTATAAACTGAGAATGTATAACATGTCAGTGACACATAAAGTCATCCACAAGAGAGGATGACCTGAGGAGTATGCTGTGAAAAGAGATTTGAGAATTGAAGTTCAAAATACAACAATCTATAGAGATGAGAAATGAAATTTAAAAGCTACGTATCCTCAGAAAACTTTCCTATAAGGCAGAATAATAGGAGACTGTTATTCCTGAAAGGTAAGTGATGATGGATTTTCTTTTATGCTTAGCAAAATCCTTGTGCACTGTGCTCAGTTATCTTTGAGCATAAGTATACAGTAGTATGTGAGTAGAGGTTTCTGCATATACCTAAAACATATCAATTAACTTTAAGGCAGCATATAAAAAGGATAACTATGTTAACACAGCTTTGGGTATCACACATATATGGACACGTGCACCACACACATTTATTAAAAACAGCAGATTAACATATTTATATGGAAGCAAAACTGATACATAAACAACATAGTTTACAAAAATATCAAAGCACTGAACATTAAGATACAAATTTAGAGATTTAATGAGCAGACTATATGGGGGGGGGAGAGACATATGTATGCCAAAATAGTGCCCCTAGTTGTGTCAATAAAAAATGCAAAAGTATCTCCAGACTTTGCCAATTTTCTTTTGGAGACAAAATTACCCTAACTGAGAACCACTGCTGTCCATACATTATAGATTTTCTCCATTTCTTTAGCCCCTGCCAAGTTGGAAGCTTCGACTGATGGCAGATGAAAATTCTTGGTGTTTATAGAGATAGGTTTTACCAGAAAAAGTGAGAGTCATCAGCAGGACATCAGCAGCCTTTGATCCAAGCAGATGGGCAGAACACTCTTTTGTATCTGAAGTGCCTTCAATGTTAGCTTGATCAGAATCATTTTCTACCAGGATATCTTTGCAGCTCTTCTCCTGGAATCTAACTCTTCCTTCCCTCGGGGTGGAATACAAATCTACTGGCTTGAAGTTTTTAGGCAAATGTCTAGACTCAGAAGTGCCTAATTAACTTTGTTTTCTTGGTATCTTTGTGCCTGGAGGACCAGAAAAAGAAGCAATTCTGCAGACCAAAAGAACTAATTTCCTAGTGAGGTAATTAGAGTTCCCAAAGTGGTACCCCATCCATACAGCCACTGGGGTGGAACAAACTGAGGACACAGCAGTCTTAAGAATCTTTGTCCATTGGCTCTTGCAATGGATTTTATGTAAAATGAAAATTAGTAGAAGCATTAGTAATCATTTAGGCTCTTCATAGCAAGAAATCTGTTTATGAGCATAGAAAATTGTCTATCACGATATTAAATGATGACAGATGTTAGCAACAGTTATTCAGTTTACTTTAGAACTACCCAGTGAGGAAGTCCTGTATCTATTGTTCTGTTCTTTATTCTTAGGGGTATGGCATTGCAACAAGGGAGTGAAGCAGCAAACAGATGCATGTGGAGAGACAAATGCTAATATGAAAATCCAAGCAGGAAAAATAGAAATGAATTGTTGAAGGCACTGATATTTTAATAAGAAACAATAAAAAGGGAGGTAAGAAATAATATTCAAGTCATAAAAAAGAAAATTCCTATAGAATCATGAATTGATCAGAGCAGAATAAGCAGTGTGGTAGTGGGGTGGGGCATGAACAAGGAGCATAAGAAGCAGCTGAAAGGTTAGCAAGCAAATGGAAGGTCAGACATGAAAGGCTCACACCTCATGCTACTCCATAGCAGAAACTTCAGCTTTTATGCTGAGTAAAATAGAAGGCACTACAGAATACTGAGCATAGGCATGACTTGGACAGACTTACATTTTATCAAAGGATTCTCATTGTTATATTTAGAATAGCTGATACTCAGGAAAGGAGCAGAAGGAAAAAAAAAACACGTTGTGTTTGTTCCAACAATCTAGGAGTTATGTGTTCGTGACTTGAATGAGTCTGGAGGCAATTAGGACCATATTAAATAACCCATCAGTATATAAATTTCAGGTCAATTAGCACGGGTAGCATGTAGGGGTTGGATAAAATAGAGATCAATTTTAGAAGTGGAAACATGGACTTCCCAGTTATAAAATGAAGAATTCTACAGTATGTGCCTTAGGAAGAAAATAAATCAGGTTTTATTTTAGACATTTAAGAAAAGAAATATGTCAAGTCGGAAGTGGCATAAGTAATGTACAGTTCAATGGAGAAGGCCAAGGTGGAGCAAGATTTGTAAGCCATATGCAAAGAGGTAATGATGACAAATAACATGATTTTCTCTTCTATGTTCAAACCTTAAGTTATATACAAACTTCACAATGTCAGGCAGCTGTCACAGCAGTTAAGATCTGAAACGAATCCAGGACTTAAAAAATAACCCAAAGCAAAGTGTCAGTTTTCCCAAGAAATTAATGACATCAGGAAATGAAGAAATTATACATTCAAAACAGTTAAGAGACCTAACTAACAAACATAGATGGTGTTTAGAAACTAAATCACACAAATAAATTTTCAATAAAGGCATTTTTCAAATGATAATGGTGTTTTTTAAAACTGATGGATATTTAAAGATCTATGCAAGCATTGTATATTTTGTTGTACTTTGAATACTATGCATACATGTATGTGTAAATGCAAACATGTACAGAGATTATGGAGGCTCAATATCAGGTTAACTAAAAAATAAAAGCAGTATAAATAAAGTGATTTTAAAATAAAACGTGTTGCAAAATAATTTCAAATAGTTGAGTGAGGGACTCAAAGGCAGATAGATCCCTGGGGCCTGACAGATGGGGAAACAAGGATCTTGGTAAATGAGCACACATTATCTCACTAAGAGAAAGCTTGGCAAGTGACTTTTCTCTAGGCAAAGAACTGTCCAGCAAGGCTTTTAAATTACTCAAGAAAGTCTTCTGTGGTGGGAACAAATCAACCTTCCTGTCCTTGTCTAGATTAGCCAATCCCATGTGATGGATCAAATCAAGCAATTTCAAGGATGATAAAGAAGATAGGAAGACCCCCAACATTCAGGGCAGACTCCCGACACTGATTTGCATTCCCACTTAAGGAATCTGTTTCTTTCTTTTTCTTTTTTTCTTCTCTCATTCATTACATGCTGACTGTCGTTTTCCTTCCTTCCAGTCTGCCCAGTCCTGACCCCCACCCCTCTTCTCCCACAGATCCACTTCTTCTCCATTTCCCTTCAGAAAACAAATACACTTCTCAAGGATATCAGTCTAATAGTGCATAACAAGTGGCAATAAGATTGGCACAAATCTTCATTTTTTAAAGAATCAGTTTCACTTCCTCTCTCTTCTCTCTCTCTCTCTTTCTCTCTCTCGACTTTTGTTTTCAATAGAAACTGGCAGAGTGCTGAGACTTTGCTTTTCCTACTTTTTAATTTAAGTTAGCAAAATAAACCCCCAAAATGAATTCATTTCTGCAACTCTGGATGATATTATCTTGATAACAGCAATTGACAATTATAAAGAATGAGTGCCCTGAGCATAAAAGCCTTGAAGCCTATTTCTTCTACTTCAGTATGTGTTCATAGATTTATCCAACAGCAAAGGCTAAAATGTAATCTCCTTGCAAACAAGAGTTTTAATTTGTTTGTTTATGGATGCCTACCAGGTAGGACTATTCCATTGCAGGCACTTAATTAATATTCAAAATTGTCAAAAGAAGCAAAAACACTACTCAAGAGAATTGGAAAGCTTGCTGGATCTTTGCACACCACACTGATTTACAGCATGGCCAAGAGTATTATCATGTTCCCTATTATCCAGTTGACTTCGGTAAGTGATTAAGCAAATTCACACAACTAGAGACAGATAGAGAGGCTCATTGTGTCTTAATGCCTCGGTTCTGTTCACTTTCACAACTCAAACACTTCTGATAATACACTGCTCTTGTTTGTCTATTCAATACCGAAAAGGCCTCTTTAGGAGAAGTGCTTAGTGATCTGATTGATTCTAAAGAAATCCTTTAATCCCCACAGTATCATTTCCTACAAATTACAGGTTGATTCCTTCTGTCCACCAAGTCTCTGCTGCAGGCCATGATATACATGGATGGTGCAAGTGCCACAGCTCTCTGCATTCTATCCAATAATCTCAGAGTAAAAGAACAAACACAATAAATACAGCAAAATGATTTGATCAATGTCATCAGGCTGATTGTGAAACTCTAGCATATTTCTAGTTGAAAATAATTGCTTCTGTTCATGGCAAAATTTTTTAATTAGCAACTGGTCTGTTCAGTTCAGAAAAATCAACTGCATTTAAGTAGTTGATTCTGCAGAATAGAAATGTCAACATCACCAGCAATCTAGAATCTTTTAGGGAGTGCTGTGTACAGAATTTTCATAACCCAATGTAAAATATGAGGATCCTTGTTCAAAATACAAGAAAATGGTACCATTAAAGTAGATAAAACATAATGGCTTTGTATTAGGCAGTTTCTTTATCAGTTTCTCATAGTTTATTTCTTCTATTGTTTAAGGTCACTATAAAGAAGGAAAAATAAATGAAGATTAAAAACTATCAGCATAAAATGTTCAATTTAATTTTAGAAGTGGTAGTTCAAATGCAAATATCAGAGAACTTATTTTCCATCCAGAATCATAAGGTTATATAATTAATTTCCTTAAATGGTGCCCTCATGTAGGTCAGCAAAGGCAAACAGAGAAAAGACTGAAGATTTCTGAAAACAGTGAGATCCTATGAGAGATGCTGGGTCTCAGGACTTAGTCTTCAGAGGCAGGCCAGTTATGAGTTCATGACTGTCTAGGGCTATCTAGGGAAACAATGCCTCACATAAACTCAAAACAGAGTTCTAGAATCAGAAATATAACTCCTTACAATTCAAATATGAAGCCATTCCAGAGAAATGTCCTCTGAAGCACAAGGACACTGTTACATAGATCAAAGGTTACTAAGAGTGCTTGAGGTCCTGATCCTCCTGTGAAGCCTGGTTGTATGCATCAGGCTCCTAAAGTGTTGAGCTTCCCCTCTCCTATAAACCGTGAGACTGTTTTATGGTTTTGCAGTGGAGGTCATGGCTGAAGAAAGTTGAATCAAGCATGTGTCCTTCCCACAAAGCTACTTTGCAAAACCATAATCAGAAAACCAAATCCTAAGAATGTTGCTACCAGCAGTCTAAGATTTAGCAGATAGATCATGCAGAAGCTTGGTGTTCAAGAAAAGTAACCTCTGGGTCATCCAGCTACCCATTCTGCCAGCCCAGGCTTTTACCGTATACATTCTGAAACATGGATGCTTTGTTCATCCAGCAGGATATAAGCTATGGCACATCTAAGTGCTTTATAGGAGCTGTTGGGGGAACAACCTAGGCTAGAAATCAAGGCCTCCAAGATCCCTTTTCTTAAGAATCTATAAAAGGGAAGTCTTAATGTGGGCTGGGCTCCAGGTCTTCCAGGGTATGGTCTTTTGTCTTGCCAACTTCGTTTAGGAAACACTAACTCAAATATGAATGTATTATGAATTTGCAGTGCTATTGCATTAATCATTCCAGAGCAGTTTTACAAAATCTCACTGTAAGCCAAAGCCTGTAACATGCACACATTCTGAATTCAACAAAGACCACTAAGATTAATAGTGAAAAGGGTGATTCTGGCAACACAAAATGCAAAAGCTGTCTTTCACTAATTTCAAACATCTATCCACCACTGAACCATGCAATATCCAGTTTTATAAAAGTTAATATTGAAAATCAAATGTCATAATTATAGATATCACCTCCAAGTTTTGATGGTCTAAAGGAATCAATCTTACTGCTATAAATATTGAAAAAATGAGCATTCTATAATTTAGGTACAGGCTTTCTCAAGTATTTTCTCTGACGGGATCCAAAATAAGGAATTTCCACTCATTGCTTTGTCTTAGTTAGCATTACTACTGCTGTGACAAACAGCATAACCAACAGAACGTTGGAGAGGGAAGGATTCATTTAACTCATACTTCCACATCATAGTCTACCACTGAAAAAGTTGGATAAGCACTCAGGCAGGGCAGGAACCTGGAGTCAGGAACTAATGCAGAGGCTGTGAAGATGTGCTGCTTAATGTCTAGCTCCTCTTGGCTTGTCCTGCTTTCTTATAAAATCTGAGACCACCAGCCCAGGAATGGCTCCACTCACAGAGACCTGGACCCTCTCCTATCGCTCACTAATTCAGAGAATGCCTTACAACTGGATCTTAGGGAACATTTTCTCAAATGAGGTACTCACCTTTCAGATAACTCTAGGTTATGTCAAATTGACATAAAACTATCCAAGATACTCACTTACTTGGGGGCAAAAGCAGAAGGGGAGATTTACTGAGTGTCTCTCCCTTCATTAGTGCTTGATAGCTGTGAAAAGACAGCATGACCATAGCAATTCTTACACAGAAAATCATTCAGTTAGGGCTTGCTCACAGTTTCAGAGTTTTGGCTTATTCTCATCATGATAGTGAGCAATGCAGCATGCAGGCAGGCAGACATGGACTTAGAGAAGTAAGAGTTCTACCTTCAGATTTGCAGGCTGCAGAAACAGATACACTAGGCCTGGCTTGTGGCTTTAAAATATCAAAGCACACACACTCCTCACCACAGTGGCACATTTCCTCCAACAAAGTCATATCTACTCCATCCAATGAGGTCAGAACTTCTAATCCTTTCAAATGACCAGGCATTCAATTCTATGAGCCTATAGGGGCCATTCCCCTTCAAACCACCACAGTCAATTATAGGCAGGCAGCTGCCTTACTCATCCTTTTGATAATCTCAACTCTTGATATGGCTTTTTCATGTATTGTCATTTTATTCTTCATCTTTAAGATACCTGCTGCACTAAACAGTGCATATTCCTATGTGACATATACCACACTTTTTTCTAAAGTAACTTGCTCTTCATCAGATATTCAAATTTAAGATAAACAATATTTTATACTTTATCTTATGGGAACCCTGTATTTTATTCAGCATCTAAGCAGTAAAACATTGTGCATCTCAGTTAAAACCAAATGGTTTCTTGTTCCTAGTGACACTTCCTTTCTTTAAATGCCATGGCCCACTTATCTGTGTATTTATGTAAATATATGTGGATATGTGTGTGTATGTGTGTGTGTGTATGTTATAGATAAAGAGAGGTGGGAGAATAAAGCATAAGACCCCAGGATGTTTTGTTTAACTGTCAAGCTTGTGTAAGAGTATCAGAACATTTTATTGAAATGACCTCATTTCTCCCCAAATGAATGTGTAGTATCTGCTTCTAATATCAATTGTGCATCAAGAATACTACCAAACTGTAGAAAGAAAAGTAATTTTCTACATTATCTCCATACACATTACTGTGAAGTAAGGTAGCATAACCACTGGAGTTGACAAGCAAGCTTTGGTATAGCTTGTTCCTAATGTTTCCTCAAGGGCTACCAAGTGAGGAAGCTACTTTATGAACATCTCATTCATGTAGAGGCCAATTTCATGTCACTTGCTAAGTTAATTTCTCATGTTAAAAATAAATTAAAGATTAGAGTTTAGAAAACTAAAAGTTTTTAAAAGTTTTACACTTAACAACTTAACAATGAAAACTGCAACTTAGTATTAATTGTACTTTTCTCTCCCCAACACTGAATTTATTTTTGAATAACACTTCATCACTTCTGTGACCTTATAAAGTATTCAACACTCACATGAATATAACTCCCTGAAAATATGGGAAATGGATGTCCACAGTACACAGGATGATTAAAGAACATGATCTGGGCTATCACAAACCAAAGCAAAATGATCTGAAACTTCAGGTGGTTATGACACAGTCTACAAGAAAGTCTACTCACCCCACACTCTGCTGACTTATTATCATGATTCCTGACATGTCCGTCTCCTACTGTCACCCTGAAGGAGCATTCCACCTACTCCCTACAATGCTCATTACAGAGATAGAAATAGCAGCCATTTATTTTGCAAACTTTCACCTATCTAGTTAGTTTAATGAATAATAGCAAAAGAGAAATAAGGCAAATTGTTATTAATGCACCACTATGTTCTAAGATAGTTTCAATTCTTTACAGCTTTGCATCTAATCTCTGTGGGGCTGGTGGCAAAATGAATCTTAAGCTTCTAAGAGTTATAGGTTGGCTTTTAATGAGCATTAATCTTTTTTGTTTTGTTTTATTAAATATATTGAAAAAAAGGAATATGTTTTGGCTCAATCATTGAGAGGCTCATTAAACCAAACTACTAAAAATAGCAGAATAGGGTAAAGTGGTCCGCCAAAATTCATGAGATGCTACAGTTCACAGGAATGAGATTGATTTTTGTGTTGTTGCTGCTGCTTGGTTCTTCCTGAGTGTTGTAAGGCTACAAGAGCAAACTAACATTACTTCCAGTAAGCCAGTTTGCCACCCTTGTGGTCAACCCAACACTCTTGTCCCTCTACTAAACACGTGGTAAGCAGCAAGTTCCTTACATAACATCCCTCAGAAGTCTGCTCTACTCTGTAAAACAAAAAAGAACACACTTTTCCTGTAGATTGAGGACTCCAGAGTTTGTGTGTGTGTCTGTGTCTGTGTGTGTGTGTGTGTGTGTGTGTGTGTGTGGCAGGTAGGGAAGATGAACAGAACCATTTCTCTTGAGGTAACTAAATGTCAATAGCTAAATTATTTGAAATGGATTCGTTGTTGCCACCTGGAGTTCTTTTCATGCTATAATTTCCAACATTTTATTATTGGTCTTACAATGATCCTAGAAAGAAGAGATAGAAAAACTTTTATTAGTAGATACTCAGACATATTCATTTGTGCCAAGGCGTGTGAGTAGGAGACATACTACCCAAATTTGATAGACAGATATTTTTGATTTTGTTGCGTGCAAGGGAATGTATTTTGAATCATCTTATAAATGTCAGGAGGTTTCATATGCCCACATACATGCATATGCATATGTATATATTTATAGATGGATGGATAGATTCAAATTTATCATCTCTTAAATAAGTTTTTAGATAAGTTCAAATAAGCTTACGAATCTATACAGATGGGGCTTACATTACTAGATGGCAATCACCCACTCAGAACTGAAGGGTAGATTCTACTTTTGCCTGAGCAGGGTATTTCTGTTCTAAAAACTCTTTTGCCCTGATGCTGAGGCTGTATCAGCTGTTATGTAAATGCAACGTCATGCTAAAATGCTTTTCTGTCTAATAAAAAATGCACTGCTTGAATGATTGTGACACTCATTTATTCAATAATATGTGTTAATATTGTATTCTATCTAGGGATGGTGGCACATGTTTTTAATCTTAGCACTCGAAAGGCAGAAGCAGGCAAATTTCTGTGAGACTGAGGTCAGCCTAGTCTACAAAGTGAGTTCTCACAAACCAGAGTTCTTACAAAGCAAAACCTTCTGGGAAAAAAAACCTCAAAATAAACAAACAAATAAAGCAATAAAAGAAACTTATGCTATGGACAGTGATGAATAGGTTCTGGTCCTGTGGGAACAGTACATACATCACTGATCCCTTCTCCCATCACATATGATATGTATTTGAGTAAAGCTCATTAAAGAGACACAGAAGTATTCCTAGAAATAGGAGAATTGGAGGCCTTTCAGTAAGATTGTTGAAGTGAAAGGTTTGACAGAACATATTGTGTACACAAAAAAGTTATATGTAAGGATACATTTGGAACTAGCCACTTACTCTTTTTTTTAATAGAACACAGAAGGAAAAAATAAACAATGATGTATGCTGGTCAGACTTGTAGAGTGTTATGTTTAATGGGTTGTGAAATACTATCAGTAATTAGAGTAATTACTTTTGGTAATTACTAAAATTTTTATAAATCTATCTGTATTCAGTTCTATATCTTATAGTTTCCAATGATGTTTATACCTCTAAAAGCTTTTCTTGTGTTTAAAGGTATGTGTTTAGATAAACTTACTTCAAGATAATCTAATTTGCCCAAAATTTTTTTAAGGGGGACCTATTTTCCACATCTTTCATCTCTTTTTATCACCTGTGGTCCTATAAAACAATAAGTGAGACTGTTTTTTTTTTTATATGTTATGAGCTGATAGCTCCGACTATGAAGTTAGTAGCATTGGGCACATGTGACAGAGGAGATTTTAAACCCCCTAGAATAGAATTACTATGAATGGAAATGACTGAGGAGAGTACTTGGACCCCAATAGAAATTAACCTTGCTGGTTAGAGGATATTTACAGTACAAATGCACCTGTTCTCCAATAATATGCAGAGTTCTAAGTGATCATAGCCAAAATGAATTCAGAAAGTTTCAACTTCTAAATTATCTCTGTTACCATCACATTCTACTCCTTTGAATAAGATAAGATTTGTAAATCATGTCTCTTATCTTTTAACTCTCTTTTGTAACTTTTGAAAGAGACCTGTTAGTGTATGGATTTAATTGACTCATTAATAATAGGTGAAAAGTGTCAGATATTAAGGAAATAGATAACAAAAGATGGCCTGTGTGGAAGTTCCAGACACACTTAAAGAATAAAAAGTGATGCTAAGGAGAAGCCATATGGATCTGTTCGCTTTGTTTTTAAGTAAAGAAAGAGAGAAAGCATTTACTGTTTTTCATATGCTGAAGCATCCCTACATTTCTGGGATGAAGCTTGTTTGATTGTATTGAAAGACTTTTGGTATATGTTGTTGTATTCAGTTTGCCAGAATTTTGTTGAATATCACTATTTATGAGGGACATTGGCCTGTAATTCTCTTTCTCAGTTGCATCTTTAAGTAGTTTGGGTATCAGGCTGATTGTGACCTCATAAAAAAGAGTTTGGCAGTGTTCCTTCAGTTTCTACTATATGAAACAGTTTATTGAGTATTGGTATTAGTTCTTCTTTGAATGTTTGGTAGAATTCTGCACTGAAACCATCTGGGCCTGGGCTTTATTTATTTTATTTTATTTTAATAACAGCTTCAATTCTCTTTAGGTTATGTGTCTGTTTAGGTCTTTAAATGCTCTTGATTTTATTTTGATAATTGGTACCTGTCCAGAAAGCTGTCCATTTCTTTTAGGTTTTCCATTTTAGGAGAGTATTCATTTTCAACGTATGACTTGAAAATTCTCTGGATTTCCTGGGTGTCTGTTATGTCTCCCTTTTCATTTCTGATTATGTGTATTTGGATACTCCCTCCATACCTTTTGGTTAGTTTAGATAAGTGTTTCTATATCTTGTTGGCTTTATCAAAGAACCAACTCTGTAAATGTCATACATCATATAAACAAATTGAAGAAAAATAAAAAAACATGACCATCTCCTTAGACGCTGAAGAAGCCTTTGACAAAATCCAACACTCCTTTATGATAAAAGTCCTGGGGAGATCAGGAATACAGGAAAAATATCTAAATATAATGAAGTCAATTTACAAGAAGCCAACGGCCAACATCAAACTAAATGGAGAGAAAATCAAAGCAATCCTGCTAAAATCAGAAACTAGAATGTCCCCTTTCCCATTATCTATTCAATATAGTTCTCACAGTTTTAGCTAAAGCAATAAGAGAACAAAAGGAGATTAAGGGCATACAAATTAGAAAAAGAGAAGTATAACTATTTCTATTTGCAGATGATATGATTGTATACATAACTGCCCCACAAAAATCTACCAGGGAACTCCTACAGCTCATAAACACATTCAGCAATGTAGCAGGATACAAGATTAACTCAAGAAAATCAGTAGCCCTCTTATACACTAAAGATAAAAAGACTAAAAAAGAAATAAGGGAAATATCACCCTTTATAATAGCTGAAAATAGCATTAAGTACCTTGGTATAACTATAACCAAAGAAGTAACATATCTGTTTGACAAAAAATTTAAAATACTGAAGAAGGAAATTGAAGAAGATATCAGAAAATGGAAAGATCTCCCATATTCCTGGATAAGTAGAATCAACATATTAAAAAGTGGCAATCTTACCAGAAGCAATCTACAGATTCAATGCAATTCCCATCAAAACCCGAAAACAATTTTTTACAGACCTTGAAAGAACAATACTCAATTTTATTTTGAATAACAGGGAACCCAGGGTTGCCAAAACAATTTTGCTCAACAAAAGAATCTCAGGAGGCATCACCATCCCTGACTTCAAGTTACACTATAGAGTTACAGTAATAAAAAACAGCCTGGTAGGGGCATAAAAACAGACTTGTGGATCAATGGAATCAAACTGAAGACACTGACATTAACTCACATACCTATGACCACCTGATTTTTGACAAAGAGGTCAATAATATTCAATGGAAAAAAGACAGTATCTTCAACAAATGGTGTTGGTATAACTGGATGGTAGTGTGTACAAAAATGCAAATAGATCCAAACCTATCACCCTGCACAAAACTCAAATACAACTGATCCAAAGACCTCAACATAAACCCAGCTACACTGAATTTGATAGAAAAGAAAGTGAAGAATACCCTTTAATGTATTGGTATAGGTGAACACTTCCTAAATATAACACCAGTAGTGCAGACACTAAGAACAACAATCAATAAGTGGGACCTCCTGAAACTGAGAAGGTTCTGTAAGGCCAAGGACACAGTCAATAAGACAAAAGGACAGCATAAAAAATGGGAAAATATTTTCACCAACCCTACAAGTGACAGAGGACCAATCTCTAAAATATATAGAGAACTTAAGAAACTAGAGCCCAAAATCCTGAATAACCTAATCAGAAAGTGGGGTTCAGAACTAAAAAGGGAACTCTCAGCAGAAGAATTACAAATGGCTAAAAGGCGCTTGAAAAATTGCTCAACATCTTTATCCATCAGAAAATTTCAAATCAAAACAATTTTGAGATACCGTCTTACACCTGTCAGAATGGCTAAGATTAAAAAAAAAATGACAGCCCATGATGGAGAGGTTGCAGAGCAAGGGGAATACTCCTCCACTGTTGGCGGGAGTGTAAACTTGTTCAGCCACTCTGAAATGCAGTATGGTGGTTTCTCTTAAAACTGGAATCACTCTATCCAAGGATCCAGCAATATCATTATTGGGCATACACCCCAAAGACACACATTTACACCCTGAAAGCATTAGCTCAACTATGTTCATAGAAGCATTATTTGTAATAGCAAGAACCTGGAAACAACTTAGATGCTCCTCAACTGAAGAATGAATTAACAAACTGTGGTACATCAACACAATGGAGAACTACTCAGGCATATGAAAAAAGACACCCTAAAATTCACAGGCAAATGAATGTATTTGGAGAATATCCTCTTGAGGGAGGTATCACAAACCCAGAAAGATAAGCAGGGGATGTACTCACTCATTAGTGAACTTTAAACAAAAAGCAAAGAACAACCAAGCTGCAAACCACAACCACTGAACAGCTTGGGATCTGAAGCACCTTGGACTGGCACCTTGTTGCCCATTCCCTCCAAAGGAACACCTAACCCAATCTTGATATTAGGATGAAGAAATTGGACTTACCTTCAGTTGATGCTGAACTAATCTACCTTGTGACCTCTTGCCTTTTTTTGTGAAGGGGAGGAAGGGTTGAGAGAAAGGAAGCTGAAGACTGACTTGGAGGGGTTGGGAGGGGTTGGGAGGGGAAGGGAGTTTGAACAAGGGAATACATAGATAAAAAAATGAGACTTTATTCTATAAAATAAAAAATGAATAAATAAATATGAAAGAAAGAGAGAAAAAATATTTCAATCAGAAAGAACTTTCTTCAGAACCCTGGTGCAGAAAAAAACCCAACACTTTTATTAACTTTGCTTTTAATGAATGAAAAACGTCTTCTAAAAACAATTCATGGGAATAGTTAAAGCTAGAACATAAATAGTTTCTAAATATCTATGGGGAATAAATAATTCTGTCAATAAAAAATAGTATTTTATAACTCCACTATTGTTTTATTGCTAAAATTACATTTTTATATTTTATATTAGTAACATATGAAAGGCGACTTATAGGAGAGTTTATAGAGGGCTCACAGTTTCAGGAGATGAGTCTATGGCCATCATGATGAGGAGCATGGCATTAGGTAGATAGATATGGCACTGAAGATTTAGTTAAGAATTTACATATTATCCACAAGTAGGAGGCTAAGAGAGAGTAACTGGGAATGGTCTGGGCTTTGGAAAACTTAAATCCTGCTCCAGAGCCATGCCACCTACAATAAGGACATATTCTGAATTCTTCCTAAATACTTCACCTACTAGGGACAAAGTTTTTAAACAATTGAGTTTAAGTAAGAATGGTCCCTATAGACTCATATCTTTGAACGTGTAGCCACTAAAGAGTGGCACTACTTGGATGGGATTAAGAGGTGTGGCTTTGTTAGAGTAGGTGTGTTTTTGATGGAGGAAGTCTGTCACTAGACTGTGACAAGGGCTATGGCAAGGCAGATCCAGAGGCTCTCTTTCTTTTTCTGCCACCTTCAGATCCAGATGTAGAACTCTTAGCTATTTTTCCAGGATCATGTCTGTGTGTGCTGCCATGCTTCCTCCCATGATAATAGACTAAACTTCTGAAACTCTGAACAACCCCCTAATTAAATACTTTCTTTTATAAATAATGCCATGGTGCTGTCTCTTCACAGAAATAGAACACTGACTAAAACAGGCATACTCACTCAAACCATTATATAATACATCAAGAATAATTGAAGGTGAAGAGAAGGTGATGTGAGATGTCTCTAGCCAAAAACCTCTTACTACAAGATGGCTTGGATGGCTCTTTGAGAGTCAGAGTTCAATTTTTTCAGTCCCCACGTTTAGCAGTTCACCACCACCTGGAATCCCCTTTTGAACTCTACAGTCACCCCAACAGATACTGCTGCACATACTACACCAGCAAATATCTGATGCTGCTAAACCGACTATCAACGTGAGATATGTACACCATAATCCTTAAGGTGAAACCTAATATTATTATTCTGCTAAATGAATGTAACATTAAAAGATTCCTAATGATGCATTAATATATTCATAGATAAGTGTATCACTTCACCACTCAAAGAAGGGTTGTGTGATAGCTTGTAAATAACATAGAGTTCCACAACTGGACAATATGGAGTAAGAGACTTCAGAACACTCCGCCTAACATAGGATGTCTTCATCATACCCCTATCCTCAGGACTCATGGATCTATACAGAAACAGAGAAAGAAAAATTTTAAGAACTAGAGATAGATACCTCCAAGGAAACAATGCTATCTTGACACAACAGAAATGATACACACATGAACTAACAGAGACTGTTAAAGTACACATAAGATCTCCCTGCACCAGCTGAAACCAAACAAAACCACAGCATGAAGAAGGGGTGTGGACCCAAGTTCCCAACTCTGACCAAGAAGTTACTATCAATCTATATCTGCTGGGAAAGGGTAAACCAGTTTTCTTCGTGGAGAGTCACTAGATATATCAGTCACACTCTAGGGCAGGCCCCAGGCCCACGCCCATGAGTAGTTGTATAATACAAAATAGATTCCATAGTTTGTGTGTGTGCATGCACATGCCTTTTGTTTTAGTATTTTTTGTCTTATTGGGATTTTTTTTTGTTTTGATCTTAAGTTTTGGTTTTATGGTTTTATTTTGAGGAGCAGAGTAGAAACTTGGGGAAATCTGAGAGAAGTTTGGTAAAAGAAAGAAATATCAAAATATGTTGCATGTAAAAAATTAAGTGACTATAAATAAATTCTTCTTTTGTAGTATTAAAAATTAAACTTTGAGTCACATGTGTGCTAGACAAAAACTTTATTCCTGAGCTATACCACCATCTCTCCTAGTTTTATACTTTTTATTTTGAAGTAGAATATCTCTCACTATGAACTCATTCCATAGCACAGATAATTCTGGAATATTTAATCCACTAACCTTAGTCTCTTTAGGAGCTTTGATTACAAGCCTACATGAGCAGCCACACTTTTCTTTCCTAAATTGTTGCTGTCATTATTTTAGTTACAGACTAAAGAAGCTTATACAAATATTTGTACCAAAAATAGGGATTAATATTGATGATGTAAACAATAAAGGTAGCACAGTTAAAGAAATTAGAACCATTAGAAAAAAGCCAGATTGTCCAAGACATAACATACTTCAGTAATAGGAAACAAAGAAATGAAACGGGTAAAGAGCTGGATGTCTTGTCATAGTGCTGCAAAATGCTATCCACACTAACACAGAAAACAAGCACTCATCAGCCACACCCATTGACAATTTCTATAAGCTGTAATAAGGACCAGCCTGGTAAGACATACTTACCAGTGCATTAGTTGTGTGACTACATTCTACATTGAGAGTAACTAGCCACATTCTGATTTCATTTGATGCTCTTTCTATAAGATGAAACTCTAGGTAGCACTGTTCAGTCTAATTGTAAGATAGATCATAATCCCTAGGTTAGGACCTTACCACTATTATCTGTTCAATGTATAGAATATTAAACTGAATCCTATAACTGTTATATCCATAGATTAGTACATATCTAGCCTGCATGATCAGGCCATTCTTTAATGACAGTGTCCTAAGTGGGAGGGCTGCAGATAAGAAAATATGGAAGGTAGAAATCTGTACTAGATAATGACATATGCCAAGAAAGCTTATTAAGAAGTATAGCATTTTATATGCAATTTTCTTAAACTGAAAAGTGAGACAGTATCAGTAAAAACTATCATACAATGAGACAAAGTCAGCAGGAAGCTAATCAAGCAAAGTTGCACAAATCAAACACAGAATATCCCAGGTGCATCAGAGACTGAGCACACAGCAGCCTTGAAACTGAGGAAAACCTTAACTCTTTCATGGCTCAGATCCCTGCCCAAGACCAGATCTTAACATGTATGTCCCTGGGCAAAGACACATAACTAGCTTTTGTCCTTCTGTCCTATCATCGGGGTTGCTGAGAAAGCCTTGGATCAGCCTGGCTCTCAACACATCTCTCAATGCTCATCAAAGATTTTTCCTGTAGTGGATAGTGATTAACACAGAGAAACAAAACTAATCAGGCTTCAGAGAATAAGAGACTGTGGAATGCTTAGCCCTAAATAGAACATCTATGCCACACCATCTCCTTCCAAGGCTCAGAGACCATTGGAGATGAGGATATAGAGAGATTGATTGTAAGAAAGGCAGAGAGGTTGTGAATAACTAGGTAGTGGTATCTTCTGGGTAGAAAAGGACAGTTTCACATAAGAACTTCAAGAAACAGTGAAAACATGTTCAAGATCTCAGCAAACTCTAGCCAAACAAAATTCCAGTATGAAGAAAGGAAGTGAGACTGATTTCTCACAACTAATTGAGGAGAATTTGGTGGCTGATAGTTGCTGGGAGAGGAGAAATTTCCTTTAATGTGGTTGGTTGAATAAATATCTGTGGATGGCCACATAGCCAAGATGATATTGGTATAAATTGGACTTGGTTTTTCAAAAATGAGAAGGGGTATAATTTTTGCTGTAAAGTAAGGGGAATATAGTCCTGGGAAGAGTTTGGGGAGAAGGACGAAAATGATCACAGTACATAATATAGAAGTCTTCAAATAACTAATTTTTCAAAGTGTAAAGAATCCAAGTAGTTCACACTTGAGAAATAAGAAAGCATTTTTTCCATTTTTTTCTTATTATTAATAAAGAATTTACATTTTCTATCCTTGTATATACTTATTCAAGGTCCCTTCCCCCTTCTACCATATCAGATCATTCTCTCTTCTCCACATCTCCCCACCACCCCCAGCATGGGCAGGAGGTCCCAAGGTCCCAATATTGCTCAGTTCAGCCTCCACTCCTGGAAAATCCAGTTTTCTCCCCCCCAACATCGAGACTGAGTCAGGTGTTCCTCTAGGGAGAGTAGGATTCAAGGTGTCAGTCCAAGGAGTTTCCGATCCCAAGCTCTTCAGTGGTTGTGGTTTGCAGCTTAGGCATGTTTTGCTTTTTTCTTTTTTGTTTAGAGTCCACTAATGTGTGAGTACATCCCCTGCTTATCTTTCTGGGTTTGTGATACCTCACTCAGGAAGGAAGCTTTTTTGAGTATGTCTCAGACGTCAGGCAGACTTTAGTTTTGAAAACTCTTTTGAAAGCCTTCCCCAGAGAATAGAGCATTTGTGCGGCATTCTGTTCACACAGGTGCCCAAGGAAGTGTTCCCTGGCTTCAGTTGCCCTGGGACCTAAAGGCTTCTGAAGACTTGTATTACATGGGCCCAGACATGGCTCCAAATGCTTGAAAAAAAAGTAAGGCATCATCCATGTAATGCTGACTTTACATATGTGAAAAATATACATCATAACGTCTTCTACTAAATTCCAAAGAAAGTCTTAGGAAGAAAGACAACGTGTTCAGATTCCCTTTGCTATGACTCAAACACAAAGCAGAAAGCGGTAAGGATGAAACAGAAACTCCATTGGATACCCAGCATGTGTGACATGGCAGCATCATGGGACATATGCAAAAGAAAGGAACAGGCTGAAGAAAAAGGTCATATGGACTGCAGCCAGCAAGGCCAGAGTCAGGACTTGAAAAACCCATTGAAGTTTCCCAGGTATTAGACATGAAACTAGAGATGAGTTTCAGTTCTATTTTAGTCTGAATCTTTCTCCTTTCCCCGTATTTCTCTCTTTTGGAATTGTAATGCTTACTTTGTGCCTTCATGTATTGTAGGTAAGTAAATTATATTTGATTTTCAAACTTAATTAGCTTACAGCTAAGAATTTGACTTGAATCCTAGAGGAGACATTGGACGTAAACTTGTGAAATAAGGTGAAACTGTTAACACTATGGAGATTCTTGGAAATGGAATAAATTAATTTTGCATTATGAGACAGTTGTGGTCCTTTGGGAGCCGGGGGTAGGCTATTATTTAAATAAGAAATGTCTATACCCACATATTCATGTTATAAGAACTTGGTCCTCACTTCATGCTGTTATTTTGGGAGGCTATAGAAATTTTAGGACCTGAGATCTAACTACACAAAGGGACTTAAAGGTGTGACTCCTTGGGGGTATTATATATTTGACACGTTCTTCTTAAATCCTCTTCTGAACACTAAAGAAGAAGTTTGTCTGCAAGAGTACACCCTCCTGCTACCATGATTCTCTGCCCAAGAACAAAAAGCAAAATGAATATGAACTGTTTACTCTGGAGCCACATTCCACAATAATTCTGTTTTCTTTATATTGTTTCTGTCAGTATCTGGTCACTATGCTGAAAAACTAATACATCCATAAAATCAAATGGATGACAGAAACAGTTCACATCATCAGATTTTGTACCCACTATACAAATTAACTTTTGATTATAAATTAATCAGATCATTCAGTGAATTCAACTGGCACCAGAGTTAGATCAAACAGAATAGAAAATTGAAAATAAATTATTCACTGCCATACTTCCTAAACTCAGTCACAGTTTTAGCTGAATATCTGCTTGGCCACAAAATCTTTGACCATTTGAAAAAAAGAAAAAGAAAACATTAATAGCATATTATATTTGTCCCATTTGTTTTATATTACATAATTGCTGCTATGATATATAGTATTTTTCTGGCAATAGTAAATTCCATATTTTAGCTCTATGACTATATTTTAAAGTTAATTAATCTGTAGCAGGTCTGGTTATAAATAAAGCACCTTTTATAACCATTGGCCTGCTCTAGTAGTTGGCACAATTTAAGGATCAACAAGTCACTAAATGTACCATTAAATAGTCTGTTAAATTTCATTATTAAAACTGCTAGTAATTTATTTCTTTAAAAAACAATTGGGAGCCTACAGAAGACATCCACTGTTCTCTTTTCATGGTAATTTTAATTGTATTTTGACTCTATTTTATATTTAATCATAGATTTTATAAGGCTTAGTTACAAATCCATGAATATTTGTTAAGAGTGCTTGTTGATATTATTTTGTAACAACTTCACTTTTTCCAAAAATAAAAATTTCAAGAGACTAATTTATTGTATGAGATGATTAATTAAATTTTTTACTTATATGCATTTTTGATGAATGATTGCCCATAGAAAAATGGTTTGAATAATATAACAGGGCAAATCATTTATTTTAATAGGTTTGCATGAAAGAGCATATCACCATGACAATAGATCAACTGTGAAGATGTGATTTTATTTCACTTTCACCAATTTTTAGGTCTGATAAACTTTATTCTATCAACTTGATATAAAAAACAATATTCTAATATGACTGAGCTCTAAGATGAGCTTCACCTTATATCTAGGCAAGAAAATAATTAATTCTTAATTCAGACAAATCAATTTACTGTGTTGATATTATAAACCAATTTTTGCCCTGAGGTTATCACTATTGTAAATTATTATCTAAAAGTATGGTTACTTCACACAAAATTAGAAGTAAACTGTATTTCCATATCTTAAAGTTATATACATATCAAATTAATGCTGTGATCTATCTATAAAAAGCATGTGATATTCCAGCTTCAGGTCTTGAAGGTATTTGAGAAATACAAAAGAAAAAATGTGAATAAAATGTATATGTAATTACTGTGGGAAATAAAAGCAAAAGGTGACTTGGCAGCTATGTCAGTCACTTTGTACCATTGGAATGAAATATTGATAAAAATAACTGAAATGAAGAAACATTCCATTGGACTTGTGATTTCAAAGGGATCAGTCAATCTATGATTCCCTGACCCCATGAATCTGTAAAAACACCACGGTATAGGCAAAGCATTCTCAGAACGAGTTGTTGCCATCATAGCAGAGAAAATCAAGGCAAAGAAGAGTCATGGATAACATTTTTTGAAGGACCCATCCTCAGTGACATACTTTTTCCTTCTCTGTCCCACTTCTTAAACTTCCAAAACTACCCAAAATAAGGCGACTATCTTTCGACAAAACACAAGGGGATATACCGATTCAAGCCATACTCTCAATCTGGAAAATATACAAACTATCAATATCAGCAAATGCCCTGTCCAAAAAAATATTAGCAGGACTTTGGCTGTTTTGTGACATTTGATCTTGGACCACTGGGTCTCAACATTCTAAAGCTGTGACCCTTTAATATAGTTCCTCATGTTGTGGTGACCCAATAATAAAATTACTTTGTTGCTACTTTATAACTGTTATTGTTCTATAGCTATACATCATAATGAAAATATTTGACATGCAGGATATCTGGTAGGTGACCCCTGTGAAAGAGTCATTCAGCACCCAAAGATGTGGTGACTTACAGGTTGAGAACTACTGCTTATACTAATTGTGTTGGATGTTCTATTTCTGTCAACCAATCTTTTGATCTCTTGGTTTCCTATGTGTGTTGCAAATTGGTTTATATACTCTGGTTCACTTGACAGCTGTGGAAGTCAGAATGTAAAAATGATAACTTCTCATTCGTGATTTTTTTCACCCAATTTTCAGATGTAAAGTAACTCATAGATTCAAAATTCCTTGATTGAAAAGGAAACTAAATCATATTGCAGAGAGCTCAATAATCACAAATGCTGTCTTTCACCTTCATTTCTCAAAGAGACACACAGTCATTTTCCAGGGAGTAAGGAAGTATACAGCTGTATGAATGGTGATTAGATATGAATCCTGAGACTGCATCTGTTCCTTAAAGAATGAAGAAGCCATTTCAGTTAACCAGGAACTATGCACTTTTTAAAAGTCAGTAATTTTTTTGTAGTTCTTTCTTACAGAAGACCAGTGTGTTTAAAAACCAACCCAGCAGTCATTTCTCAGTTCCCAAATGAGTATCAGGATTAGAAATTTGTGATTGTCAGATTTCATTTTCAAGTCTTTGGGATGAGGCCAGTCAGGTTTGAATAACACAGTGGAAAAACTATGATCTGCTCTTTCTCTCAGCATCCACATTCAGATAACCCCAAATTGTAACCCAAAGCAATCCAGCATTACTGGAGAAATTTCAGATGCTAACACAATGCCAAAGACTATAAATGAAGAAGAGTTATGGGACAACACATTCTTGTAAGATGCCTCATTGTTTGTGCAGAAGATATGTTTTAGATGGTTATATTGTCTTAGCAAGTAGTTATTGAGTTAATGACCTAAATTTTAGGTACTGTTCAATAAAAGAGGCTAAAGTGGTTAGGGGATTGTCACAGAAGTAGAGATTTTGGACAGAGAATATATAATTAAAATTGGTTTGTAGGAATAAATTCAAGAACTCTATTGTACACTGTGGTAATTATAATTGATAATTACCTAGTTGTAATCATTCCATTAGTTGTATGTGTTCTTCAAATAGTATCTATCTATAGCATTTCATTTGCATGACTGAACTTTTCAATACTTTTCTATATTTCACCAACTAATAAAATACTCCAGATAGAGTTTCTGCTTCCTAACAGGACAAATAATGAACTTAAGTGTCCTGCTGCAAATTTACCAGTGTTCTGCCTTTTCGTCAAAAGTCTAGATATATGAACCTTGATTCCCTGTCATTCAATATAGTATATGTTGATCAATAAATGGATGAGATAGTCTCAACTATATCTACTGGCATAATGACATAGAGAAATTCACGGATTCTAGAGAGTAGAAAATGAAAGAAAATGGATTCAGTGGCCTCAATAAATTCCACAGACCTAAGGAATGTATTTTTATTTCCTTACTCTGGAAGAAAAGTCATTGTGTCTTGTATACTTCCTTGGATAGAAAAGATCTACAAATCCTTGGAAGCACATTTAAGATTCTAGATAAATAAATTTCACATTCAAAGAGTCTCTGCAGTCTATGTATGAAATGGTCTGTAAAGCTGACATTGGCTAGCAAAATCTGAGCAAGGAAATTGGTCAGCTACTGCTCTAGGCTGGCTATTTAGCATTCTTCTATTGGGATCTTTGTCCTGAATTATGATACCCAAGTCTTTGCTTCCAATAAAAATGCTGTCTGAGGCTCTGGTAAACTCTAGGAAGGGAATCACAACTCAATTCCTCTGAGAATAGTTACAAAACTATTCTATAGAAATTCAGCCTTTGTTGGCACTATACAACTATTTTTAAAAAACAGAAACAAAATGTTTGATTGTGAAAGCATGCCTGAAACTGACTCTGCAATTTGAGCTTTGGATCAGTAACTAGATATCTACTGGTCATAACCTTGAGCATGCAGTTAAGTATGCTTAAAATCTCCCACATTAACAAGGAACGATATGCATGAGCATAGACCTAAGCAGGCCCTTAATATACTAGACAGTTTTGTGAACAACTGACTGATTTTTCATGGCACCTGTTACTGTTTTGTTGACACTTTATCAACCTATCCCTCTGGACAATAATAAAGCTTGGTGACATTTTATAGCAACAAAACAAAGAATTATAAAGACTTTTTTTCAAATACATTTGATGGAAACATTAAGTAGGGGCTTACTTCAAAGGATGGAAATTGCTGGCATAAACCTAGACTGTAATGAATGTGATATGCTAAAGATAGCTAGCCTGAGATAAACTGTAATTAGTCTCTGTACTTGCACCAATGATCAAACTCTCCTTGATCATTAAGGTTCTGATTAGTTAATAAGCTTGGCAGAAGGGTTAGTGTAAGTTTTTTGTTTTAATAATAAAACTGTTTTATTTATTTATTTGCCTTGGTGTTTGCCCAGAACTGGAACTACAGACAGTTGGGAGCTGCTATGTGGGTGCTGGGAATCGAACCCCGGGCCTCTGGAAGAGCAGTCAGGGCTCTCAACTGCTGAGCCATCTCTCCAGTCCCTGGGTTAATGTAAGTTTATGATTGTTACCAGGAACTTTTTATTTCATAAAGAAGAAGAATCCCATGGTTCTGATTTTAATGAGGCATGAAGTGCCCCTAATAGACTCATGTATTTTAATCCTTGCCCCTCATTTGGTGGTGTAATGTGGAGATGTCATAGGACCCTTAGGAGGTAGATTCTTGCTAGCAGAAGCATGTCACTGTGGGTGGGCTTTGAGGGTTTTAACCCCATTCAACACACTGTTCTCTCTTTCTCTCCCTCTCCCTCTCTCTCTCTCTCTCTCTCTCTCTCTCTCTCTCTCTCTCTCTCCTCTCTCTCTCTCTCTCTCTCTCTCTCTCTCTCTCTCTCTCTCTCTCTCTCTCTGTCCTTTGCTTAGGTAAAATTTTATCAGCCAGCTTCCTGTTCCAGCCACCATGCTATGCCTTCTATATCATGTTGGACTCTCTTCATATATAATTTATTAAAATATGGAATTTACTTTCTGTTCTATAATTCTATGAACTTAATAAACTTCCTATGGAATTTATTAAACTAAAATAAATCTTTTTATTCTTAAGATGATTTGGGCCAATATATTTACCACAGTAACAGAAAAGTAACTAATACGGCCAGTTAACAATAAACCAGGTAGCTGACAGATCAGGAGAAAACATCTGCATGTGTTTTGGAAAGAACCAAAAGAATTCACTTCCATATATAGGGTGTCTATCAAATGTATGATTTCTGAGGCAATGAAGATTTAGATCACTCACACATACAATCCATCATGACATCATGACCATCTGAGACTTGGAAGACAGGGATGATTAAATGAGAATTGAAGAAATGAAAATTTATCATTGGGGAGTTTTGTCTTTTTGATTAAACATTGGTTTTATAAAACTGTCTGCATTAGCTACTCTTCTGTTGCTATGACAAACACTATGAAACAGACAACTCACAGAAGAAAGTTTCTTCGTGATTATGGTCCAGAAAGATAGAAACAATAATGGTGGATACATCATTTCAGTAGGTGGCAAGGGATGCTGGAAGGAGCAGAAGGCAGAGATCTCACATAATAAACAGCATGCACAAATCAGAGATAGAAAATACAAGGAATGAAGCAAGGCTTTTAGACCTCAACCATCACCCACCCACCCACTCACCCCCACCAGTAATATACATCTTCCAGTAAGATCACTATCCTAGACCACCCCAAACAAGGCCACTAATAGGAGACCAAGGGTTTATTTTTTTTTCCTTCTTTATTTTGTATTTATCAAAAAAAACAGTAAAAAGAATTTAAAATGCAGAAGAGTTAACAATAACTATACAGAGGATAAGAATCATAAGCATGGCTTATCAAGGGTAGAAATACAAATAAGATTGCTACACATATATTTTCTTTGTGTTCAGCTTTCCCTATATATCCTTATTCAAGGGAGACCAAGGGTTTAAATGCTAGCACCTATGGGGGATATTTCTCCTACCTACTATACTATGCTTTATGTTTTTTTTTAATTTAAAGTTTCAGAAAATAAGATACTTCTAGAATTGACAGTAGGACCAGTATTGTTGATATTTCTTCACATGCTTCCAGTGTGAGCTGTGTGCAATAAGAATGGTAATGTTATGATTGAATATCCATAAACACTGATCCCCTTCTCCTTTTTGCAGAATGTCACATTTAGATTATGTAAACTGCTTTTCCAGTCTATTGCATTGGGACACTCTAAGGACAAAACCTAGTACAGAAAAGATCTGTGTACTTACTTTTAACTTACACCACTTTGATCTGATTTTTTCATTAGTTTTTGGTGAATTTTTGACTTTCTACTGAATTATAATTTTTACAGATCAAGTATGCCAGCCAACTTCTTGAAACTCTTATTGAGATAAAATTGTGGAGTTGACCTTTGAAGCTGATGCAAAAGGAATGAAATTCAGGGGTTATGTTGTAATTCAACATTGAGCCTGACAAGAAAAGGTAAAGACAGGAAATATTTAAATAGGACTAAAGCCAGTGTTTTTCATTTTTTCAGCTCTATTAGCTGCTGGTTTCATATATTTCATGGCTTGAAATCTTTTTAAGTAGTTTATACTAACTGTAGTGAGTATGTGAATAGGATGAAATTAGAATACATGAAGCAGATAATCCAGTTCTTTAATGTTTTTTCCTAAACCAAAGCCTTGAGCTTCAGAAAGGTTGTTTATCTAGTTTGTTGACTGAATTCAGTTTTGCAATGTTCATGCTTGATATAAAGAACAAACACTATGGTTATTTGAGTGAGAAATGTCACCCATACGGTTACATATTTGAATTTTTAATTCCTAGCTGGTAGAACTTTTTAGGAGAGATTAGTAGGTATGGCCTTGCTAGAGGAATTGTGCCAGAAGGGGTAAGCTATAAGGTTTCAAAAGCCCATGACTGGCCATGTTTTTGTCTTCCTTCTTTTTCCAAATAGGATGAAATCTCTCAGTTACTACCTCAGGGCCATACTTGCCATGATCAAATTTCTCCAGCACAGTGGTCATGGACATACCCTCTAAAACTATAAACAAGCCTCCAAAGAAATGTTTTCTTCTATAACTTACTTTGGTCACAATGTTTCCTCACAGCAATAGAAGAGTAACTAAGAAGAAACGTTTTGACAACAGTACATGTGAATGTTGATTGTATTTTCCATCAGATGTATTGCTCTCAACATTGTGTAAATCTCAAATTATCATCTAACTTATTTCGACTCTGAAAGCTTAGGAGAAATAATAATTTATGAAGTAAATACTAAAGTTCATCAGATATATGTGGTAAATTAATTTTTAAAACACTAAACCACAGAGGAATTTCAAAGCTGACATAGACTAAAAATAAAAGCAAAGCTTCCTTTAGTTAGGATAGAATTTGATTTCAACCAAAAGAAATATATGCCTTTAATCACAATCCAAAATTGTTGAACCAAAAAACCAGTAAAAAGATAAATGCTTCTCATCTCATATCCCATGGAAAAGCAGTAGAGAAATACATAGCATCCAATTTTCAAAGTATCCTGTCACAATGGTATGCTGGTCAGCAAGTCTTCACAGAAAAAAAAAAAAAGATGTTTTAGCTCCAATTGTCAGGGCTTATTTCAATATATAATATGATTTAGTTATCATCATGACAAAAAATCTTGAGGAGGAAAGGGCTTATATTTATACATCTGTAATCCATCACCAAAGGAAGTCAGAACATGAATTCAAACAGGGTGGGAACCTGAAGGCAGGATCTGATGCAGAGCATAGAGGGCTGTGTTTATTGGCTTGCTTTTATTTCTTTCTTTCTTTCTTTTTGTTTTTTTTTTTTTTTGGTCATTACAACACTTTATGAAAAATCAAAATATTTCTATTTTGTCAATATGCAAAATAGCATATTACCTTTTGGGAGAGGGTAAGCCAAAAAACACAGGATCCAGTGTGACTGGATGCACATGGAAGGAATCTTCCACTGGACCTTCTGCAAGGCTTGATAGCTGACTAGAACAATGAAGTAGAGAGGTTGACATATTGTAAATGCATAGCCAAATTATCCTGCAACATTTGTTGCACTCTTTTTTTCTGTATACTTTATTATTATTATTATTATTATTATGAACAAAGAAATCATGCTTCTATCTCTGTGTATCATTATTCAAGGTCCCTTCCCCCTCCCACCACATCAGGTCATTCTTTCTTCTCCACAACTCCCCATTCCCTCCCTGGGCAGGCTGCAGACAGTCCTATGGTCCCACTGACCCAATATTGCTTAGTTCAGTCTCCACTCCTGGCAGATCCAGTTTTGTCCCCCCTCCCTCAAGAGTGAGTTAGGTGTTCCTTTAGGTGGAGTGGGATCTGAAGAGTCAGTCCAGGGTGTTTCTGATCCCAAGCTGTTCATTGGTTGTGGTTTGCTGCTTGGGCATGCTTGGCTTTTTTCTTGTTCGTTTGTTTAGAGGCCACTAATGAGTGACTACATCCCCTGCTTATCTTTCTAAGTTTGTGATACGTCGCTAAGGAGAATATTCTCCAAGTCCATCCATTTGCCTGCAAATTGTAGGATTTTCTTACTGCTGAGTAGTATTCCATTGCGTAGATGTACCACAGTTTGTCAATCCATTCTTCAGTTGAGGGACATCTAAGTTGTTTCCAGGTTCTTGCTATTACAAATAATGCTGCTATGAACATAGTTGAGCTAATACCTTTGGAGTATGACTGTGCATCATTAGGGTATACACCCAGAAGTGATATTGCTGGGTCCTTGGGGAGATTGATTCTCAATTTTTGGAGAAACTGCCATATTGTGTTCCAAAGTGGCTGAACAAGCTTTTATTTCTTACTCAACTTGATTTCTTATAAAGCCTAGGACCACCAGCCCAAGGACAGCACCACCTGCAATGGGATGGGCCCCATTGCTAATTAAGAAAGTACCCTACAGGCTTGCCTAAAGCTCAATCTTTTTTTTCAGCATAATACTTTTATTTATTATTTGGTGACTTTACATCATGTATCCCATCAAACTCAGTTATCAGTCCTTTCAGCTTCATACCCACTCCTATGATCTTCTCATTTCTTTCTTTCTTTTATTTTTGTCTCTTTTTGCTTTTTTAAATTATTTTTTTTAACATCCTGACCTCAATTTCCCCTACAGTTCTCACCATCTCGACTATGTCCCATATACAATCTTCCTCATGTTTCTGTTCAGAAAAAAACAGGCCTCTCATGAGCATCAACCAAAAATGGTGTATCAAGTTACAGTAAGACTAGGCACTTTACATAGCAACCCAATATGAGGAATAGGGGGTCACTACAGCTACAGCCATCAAAAGAGTCAGAGATAGCTCCTGCTCTTCCTGTTAGGAGTCCCACAAGCTACCTATCTATAACACATATACCGAAGTCCTAACTCAGTCCCATGAAGGCTTTCTAGTTATTGGTCAGTTTCTATGAGCCTCAGTGAGCACCGGCTAGTTGATTTGGTGGTTTTCTTGTGGTGTCCTTGACCACTGACCATCCCTGGCTCCAGGATTCCCTAAGCTCTGCCAAATTTTTAGCTGTAGGTCTCTATATCTGTTTCCATCAGCAGCTGGAAAAAGTCTCTCTGATGACAACTGGGATAAGCACCAATCTATGAGTATAGCAGAATATCACTAATATAATTAGTCATCATTACATTGACTTTTATGCCAGTCATGTCTGACTCTATCCTATGTCTCAAAGCTATCCAGCCTCTGGGTCCTGGCACTTCAGGCAGAGTCAAGGGTGGGGTTTGACTCATAAGATGAGTCTCAGGCTGGACTAGTTATTTGTTAATCACTTCCACAATTCCTGCACCACAGTTACCCCAGCACATCTTGAGGGCATGACAAATGTAGGTCAACAGTTATCCCTCCTTTAAGACTTACTTGGTTGCAGAAGATGGCCAGTTCAAGGTATCTATCCTCTATTGCTAGGAGTCTTGGCTGGGCTCACCTTTGTAGATATCTGAGAGTTTCCATTGCACTGAGTTTCTACCTCACCTCCAAATAACCACCCCCTCCTTTTCTAGTTGTCTCTATCCCTCCTATTTCTATCCCTACCCACCCCAAGTACAGCAGTAAAATCTATTCTATTTCCTCATCCCAGGGATATTGAAGTAGCCCCCCATCCCTTGATTCCCCCTTAGGTTTTGTTTGTTTGTTTTGTGTTGGTTTGTTTTTTGTTTTCTCAAACAGGGTTTATCTGTGTAGCTGTGACTGTCCTGGAACTCACTTTGTAGTCCAGGATGGCCTAGGACTTATGGAGATTCAACTGCATCTGTCTGCCAAGTGCTGGGATTAAAGACATATGCCATCACCACATCACAGTGTCTTCTTTGTTATTTAGCTTTTCTGAGTCTGTAGATTGTAGTATGGCTATATTTTACTTTACAGCTAATATCCACTTGTAAGTGAGTACATACCATGTGTGTCTTTCTGAGTCTAGGTTATCTGACTCTAGATGATTTTTCTAGTTCCATTCATTTGCCTAAAAATTTCAAGATGCCATTATTTTTAACAGCTGTGTAATACTCCATGTGAAATTACCACATTTTCTTTATCTGTTTTTATTTTAGGGCATCTAGGTTGTTTACAGATTCTGGCTATTATGAATTAAGCTCCTTTGAAAATAGTTTTTGTGATTGAGTTTTCTTTGAGTCTATACCCAAGATTGATAAATCTAGGTCTCAAAGTAGATAGATTTCAATTTATTTTCTGAGAAACTGCCATATAGATTTTTACAGTAACTGTACAAGTTTGCATTACCTGCGAGCAATGGAGTAGTGTTCCTCTTGGTCCACATTCTTGTCTGCCAGAGCAGTCATTTGTGTTTTTGGTTTTAGTCATTTTGACAGATATAACATGACATCTCAAATTAGTTTTTATTTGCATTTCCCTGATGACTAAGGATAGTGAATACTTCTTTAAGTGTGTTTTGGCCATTTGAAATTTATTTCTCTGTTGAGAATTCTCTGTTTAGATTTATACTCCATTTTAAAATCTTGATTATATCAGGTTGGTTTTTTTTTATGTTTAGTTTCTTGTGTTCTTTATATATTTTATAAATTAGCCCTTTGTCAAATGTGAGATTGCTGAAGATTTTTTTTCCATTTTTAGGCTGCAATTTTGTTCTATTTGAAGTGTCTTTTGCCTTACAAAAGCTCTTCATAAGTCGTCATTTAATAATCACTAATCTTAGTGCCTGTGACTATTGATATGCTGTTCAGAAAGTTGTTGGAGGCATTTCATTTTTATTTCAAAAGAAAATTTTAACCTACCTACCACTGTTTCCTCTCCCTCCCCTCTTCCCAGTGCACCCCTAGCGCCTCTCCCATCCTCATATCCATTGCTCAGAGAAGGTAAGAACTCCCAGAGTGTGTCAATGCATTCTGGCATATCCAGCTGAGGTAGGACCAAACTCCTCTCCCAAGTATCAAGGCTGAGCAAGTTGTTCCTCTGTAGGGAATGGGCTTCAAGAAGCCAGTTCATGTACCAGGAATAAATTTTGGTCTGACTGCCAGGGTCCCCACAAACTGCCCATGTCATTTGACTGCCATCCATGTCCATCCAGAGAGTTAAATTTAGTCCGATGTAGGCTCCCCAGCTGTCATTTCAGAGTTAGTGAGGTCCCAATAGCTCAGGTCAGCTAGCTGTATCTGTAGGTTTCCTCATCATGATCTTGACCCCTTTGCTCATATAATCCCTCCTCCCTCTCTTCAGTGGGACTGGGAGCTAGACCCAGTGCTTAGCTGGGATCTCTGAACCTGCTTTCATCAGTTGCTAGATGAAGGTTCTATAATGACAATTAGAGTGATCATTTATTAGATTATAGGGGAAGGCCAGTTTAGGCACCTTCTCCATTATTGCTTGGAGTCCTAGCTGTGGTCATCTTTGAAGCTATTGGGTATTTCTCTAGCATCTGAAGGCATATTCTTAATTGTTCTTTTCTCCCAGATGAAGTTAGTTTGTGTCAGGCTGACATACAACTATCCTGCACATTATTTAGCCTTATTTATAAACGAAGTCACTTCTGAATAAAACAAAAAATAAATTAAAGAAAGAAATAACCTTGATCCTTTCTTTTGTTTTCTCTTTTACCCAAAAGTGAAACTTGACATTTCTGCTCTTGTCATTTAATTGGACTTCAAGTTAAGAATCTATTGAGCAAGGAATACACATTGGCAATTACTGATATGGTTATTTTATTCCCCAATGTCCTTGGGATTTATTCAGGCACGAATCATGCTCCGCCAATCATTCCTTAACCCTCTTCATTTGCTCTCAGACTAGATGCAGAGGGCAGATTTCAGTGTGCAGCTGTGAACATCAACCTCAATAACACCCAAGCACTGGGATCATACTGTTTACTTGGAGCTTCAGATAATTCACATCAGTGGAAATTTCCTCTTATTCCCTCTCTGAATAAAGCAGTTTTTGAGCAGTTGTATAGACTAAAGAGGAAGCATTTGATCTAATTCAGGTTTATCCTTAGCAACCTTGCCACTTCATAGTGTCAGTTATACAGTGAATCTACAAGATTCCAATTACAGACAATTCCTCTTTTTTCTGCCATTTTTTAACATTATTATATGTTTTTTTCTGAGTTGGATTTTTCCATCTGTCTACAATTTGTTTAAAAGATTTCTTGAACTATCTAGAGTCCTAACATTGTATATGTAATACTGAGTTAGAATTACTCTAGAAATGTTAATTTTACATGATTATGGTTAAATATACAACTGTGCACCTCAGCAATATTTAAACTTATTAGCTGTATGCTTATATGCACATGACTATCATTATTAACTAAATCATAATTATGTCATCATAATCACTGAGTCTGAGAAACCTAATTACAGAATCAGAGAAATTAAGAACTAGAGGGGGATATGTCAAAATGGATTTATTTTATAAAAATTAAACTTCAGTTTAGTTTAATCTGTGTATATATATGAGTTTCATAGATATGTAGACATGCAGACATATATGTACATGAAGAAGCCAGAAGAGGACATCAGGTATCCTGCTCTATCACTCCTCCCTCTATTCACTTGAGACAGGGTCTCTTGCTGAAACTGGAACTAGTCCAATAGGCAGCAAGACCCAGCAATCCTCCTTCCCCTGCTCCCTACAGCACCAGAGTTACAGGCGTTCCAGTCCTTTACTTGATTGTTTGCTTGTTTATGTTTTTTTTTGTTTTGTTCTGTTTGAGTTTTAACCTTTATTTTCCTAAGTAAATATCCATGATACAAATAATATCATATATGGACTTATAATAAAAGCCACATATTTAAAATATTTCATAAAAGAAAATCATGTTTTTAGACCAAGAGATCACAGAAATATTTCACTCTTCTTACTGCTTCTTCTCAGAATGTCTCACATCCTGATTTATGACAATGAAGATGCACTTCAGGACTGGATTTCTCACAGATGGAACCATATACATTTGCTTCTCGTTGTTGCTTGTGCTGGTTATTGTCGTCGGGAGACATTACAGTGCTGCCTGTAGCTACCTGGCCTCTCATTCTCAGTGATATTTAGTATTTCATTGTGTCAGTGGTATGACTTCTCTTTCTGCTTTGTTCCCCCAGGTAAGGTGTTCTAGACTGAGGTGTTAGTGAAGGAGAATCTTGAATGCCATTTTTTTTCTCAGCAATGAAACCCAAAGACACCATCAGTTTGTTTAGCAGGCATACTCCTCCTGGCTTCTAATTCTGCCAGTGCAGATCTCATTTCTGGTGTCACAGACTGGAAGTGTCACAGATGATTAGCCAGCATCCTCTCCTTCAAGTCTACTCAATCTTGTATTTGTTCTTTAGTTTCCTCTGGTTTTTCAGTTTTTTTTTTTTATGACAGTCCCTACATGGACTGTTAACATGAATACCAAGGACTCTAACTTAGATTCTCATGTTCATGCAGTAAGCTTCTAGGTTTTTATTATTATCTAAGGAACAAAACAGGTAGAATGGATATATATATATATATATATACATATTCATTTAATGTGTGCACGAATGTGTGTGTATCTGTGTGTGTCTGTTCTAGTTAGAGTAACTCAAGCTTCAGTGAAACATCATGACCAAAAGCAAGTTGGAGAAGGAGGTTTATCTGGCTTACATTTGGACATGAAGGCAGACAAGACAGGAACTCAAACGGCAGGAGTGGCTCAGAGGCATGAAGGAGCACTGCTTACTAACTTGCTCATCATGGCTTTCTCTGCCAGCATTGTTATAGAACCTATGAACTACCAATCTAAGGATGGCAGCACCCACAATGGGATGGGTCCTCCCCTATCAATCACCAAGAAATTGCCAAACAGCCAGATCTTTTGGAAGCCTTTCTTAATTAAAATTCCATTGATTCCAGAAACTCTAGGTTCTGTCAAATTAACATGAACAATGAACAATATACATACACACACACACATATACACACATATATATACATATATATATATATATATATATATATATATATATATTAGAGTGGTTTACAGGCTATAGTCTAGCTAGTCCAACAATTGTTGTCTCAATAACAAATACCAAGAATTCAATAGTTGTTTATTCCATGAGCCATGAGGCTAGATGTCTCTGCTGCTCTTCAGTGCGTAATGGTATCTTGGATAAGTAGGTTCTAATACAAAAGAAGGAATGCCTCGTACAGGATAGATGAACATGTTAAGAAGAGGGAGGGCAAGCAGGCAAAAAGCAAACACTAACTTCCTCCTTCTACTTCTATGTAGACTGCCCACTAGAAGGTGTGACTCATTTTAAGGGTGGTTGTTCCACATCAAGTGATCCAATCAAGAAAATTTCCCACAGTTGTGACCAGGTGCTTGGATTTTAGTTGATTTTAAATGTATTGAAGTTGATAATCAAGATTAGCTATTACAGCATATTAATATCTACTGAGCTATTTTGCCAATTCCAAATATTTTTAAGTATAATTTATTATCCATCTGGATAGTTCTATCAAGTATTTAAAGTATTTTGTATTTATGTTCCTAGAATTCACAGGAAGGTAGATTCTGTATCGGTGTTAAATGACTGTGGTCTTCAGCTACTATTCTGCCAGATTAGCCTTGAGACTTCCCATGTAACTCTCTCCCTAAAAAAAACTAATTGTGTACAGTAGCTGAGAAGGTTTTTATGCTTTGTGTGACTACTACATGACAGCCAGACATAATAACGCATGATAACTGGACAGTTATTTTGCAAGTATTCTGATGTTATCAGCAGTTCCTTAAGTAGTCACCAATTTATTCATCATTATATTCAATATACATTCTGAGACATTTTCTTCTAAGGCATCATTCTAACTTGCAGAAAATAGTCCTGATAAAAATGGAGTAAGACTTTTTCTAGCAGAGTTTACATTCTAGTGAACTAATGAAGTTAACTAGAAAACCAGAATCAACTTGAGTTAAATGCAATAAAAGATGAGCACAAAATAATATTATGTTGTTTAAAGGAAGCAAGACGTTTAAGGAAAGTGGCTAAATTCATCAAGTACTAAACCACAGATAGTTCTAGAAAAGGACATTTCCAATAGAATGAACAAAACTTATTGTGCTGAGACCAGAGGTTTATAACTTCTTAGACCAAAATGATGGTCAAAGATAAACAGGAACAAATGACTGTGTTTTGTCTAATTCTAATGAGAAAGAACTTTAGGATTTAAATGGGGGCTGAACATTAGGATTTTATGTTTATTAAAACATATTCAAAATATAATTTAAATGTAGTGCAATTTATCATTATAAAAGTGAAATTCTGTCAACTTTCTAAGCACATATAATCTCATTACAATAATCACTATATACAGTAGTAGCACCAGTGCTCAGAAACACCATGATCCTTATGGTTTTCTTCATCTACAGTAAATCTGCTTTCTATCCCTGTGGCATTCCCTTCTAAAAAGAGAGATACAGAAGTAATCATGGAGAATATTACCAGTGGCCCATGCTTCTTTAAATCAGCATAATGCACTTGATCTCCATCCATATTTCTGACTGTATACATAGGTTTTTATTTATTAATGAGTTTGTTTATCCTGTTGAGTCATGTTCCAGGACATTTCTACTCTGTAAGTATTCCACAGTTTTCTTTCCCCAAGTGTAAGGTATACTGATATCTATATCTATCTATATCTAGTCTATATATTTATCTATCTATCATCTATATATACATATATTCCATGAATTAATGTTTCCATTTCTCTTCAGTAAATTCCTAGGAAGATTATTGTGACACATTATATATATACATGTGTGTATAGACATATACACATACATTCTTAAGTGCAGAAGAAATTACTGAACTGTTTCCCAAAATAACCACACTATTTGTTGCTCTTTCTAGCAAATTGGATTGCATTCTCCCACATGGCTTTGTCCTTTTGTGACTGATACTTTTTACACACACATACACACACATACATAAACACACACACACATATATATATGTATATATATATGTATATTTCTGATTCTAAAATGAAAGTGACTGTAATGGACAGCAAAAGACAGAGGAAAAAGCAATGATGATATAGACTTAGGCAGTCAGGGTGAATGACCATACTGACTTCAATGAAGACCTAATCTTGGTATACTGTAAAGTGTCACTTCCTGGTATGATTTCACAGTTAATTACAGGGAAGAAGAGTTGCTGAAGAATTGGAGATGATGTACAAAACAAGAAGTTAATAAATCAAGAGATATATGATAACATGTGGTATCTCATATTGAAATGAAATTTAGGGATGCAGAAATTGTGAAAGGAAGTCAAGAGGGTTTTGTGACATTTAGTGTTACTCTTTAACCTTCAATTTATAGATTAATACATTAATTAAAATTCATACAATCAGATATATGTCTCATGCAGATTGGCGAGATTAACATTGTAGAGTTAAATGTCCTTATAATGTTTAAAACCTACACATGGGAAGATGTTGGGTAGAAAGATGTGTAGAGAAGTGAGCCTTGTCATTTTGCATCACCACAAAACTTAGAAAGGTAGGAGAAACTAGTATATTGATGGAGGTAGAAAATAGCCAATGAGAATAGAATTTTAAAACAGTCAACTTTGTAACACAGTTTTTGCATGATGCTATGTGAATAAAAAATATACAAGTAAAATGGTCTGGATATTTGTAGTTCTCAATACTCGTCAGGTTTGGTGAAGGATGTTGACCATTTTCTTTTGTATTTTTCATTAGGTTTGTGTCATTATTTAAGATTTAGAAGAAAAAGTTTGTTATACTACAAGATGAGAAAATGTATAAGACAAATTTGTTTGGACCACGTTGGAAAACAATGATTAAAAGTGAGCTCTGAATGAGGTGTGTAAGAGTATAGAGAATACCTAAACAGAAGAAGTATTATTATCCATGTTAGATTTTCCAGCAAATAAGGAAGTAAAAATGGAAGTATGTTGAGGAGTTATCTCAGCATTAGGACTAAGATCCCGCCATCAGAACCCAGCATGTTGAATTTGAATGCTCTATCCTTAATATCACAGCAAGTTGATATTTCTATCTATATATAAGATCATGCTGTTCTGTTCAGATTCTGCTTCTACAAGATAAAACAAACCTCATCTTTCTGCTGGCATCTATCCTATCCTATATACTCTACTCCATTATATTCTCTGAGTTTTTCCTCTTACACCCTTTGTCAGATACTAGACATGTAGTGGTTACAAAACAGATTACCAACTATACTGCTTAAGATCCTATGGATACTCCCCCTTCTTTTAAATATGTTTGCTTTCAAGGTATCCATATACCTTATAACACAGCTTCCCTTAGGCCATTGCTCAAAACTACCATCTCAGAGACTCTTCCTGAACTGTTCAACATCACAGCCATCCTCTGTTTATTTCTACTGCTTTGTGTTTCTCCTTAATGCTTTCCATTAAATGGCATACCAAATAACTACCTTCATCTGTATTTGTACATACTGATTCAACTAAATGTTCATTTGATGTGAAACCTCCTTGATACAATAAATTTTGTCTGTTTACATAATGATGATAGATAAGTAACTAATGGATGAAAGTTCATTGGTTGAGTGAATTGAATGTTGTGTATGTTACATAAGTGTGACATAATGATTCCATGGTTATTAGCACTTTCATTTTTGTTAGCATTTAGTATAATTCTTTAAGTAGTAACCAAAATAAAATTTATGGCTTCTTGGAAGCCTGAAGATAGGGCATATAAGAGACCTGGAAGGGCTGTGAAGCTGAGATCTAATTTCTCTGTTAAGTCTAAATTTGCCTCCTGCCCCTAGGAAAAGAAGTCCTAAATATACAGCAACTTTTAGTGTGAAGGTATACTACTTGGCCAGCTGGGCAGGATCTGCAGAATGGCTTCAGTAGACATATAAGAGTTACAGTAATAAGGGAAAAATATCCAGTTCCACTGGTAGTAACCAACAATTATTTGTACACCAGATGTCACACTGAAGTAGGTTAGCACAGCAATAGAGCCAACACATCAAGTACTGTCCCTTAATCAGCAAACCCTGATGGCTCTGGGACCAGTAGAACTCAGTGATGTCCACTGTCTCATACACCATCATCCCTTTCCTGGCTATTCAGAAACATACTTCAACTGCTAATCCAAAAAAATAATATTATTTTAAAACATAAAGCAAATAGGTAAAGTGGAAATGAAATTATTGATATAACTTTAAATCTACCAACAAACACAATTAGTATTTTAGTATTTGGCCAATTAGCAACTAGGTGAAAGTTAATCTGATGTGCTTTGGTGCTTAGTGACATGATTAAGTTCTTTATTAGATTATAGTTACTGAGTCATCAATAAGCACCTATTTGGTAGTAACAAAGTGCCATCAGACAGGAAGCAATGTGAGGTCTTACAATGTTCTAGTTGAGGGACAGCAATGGTTGACACAAAAATGGTAGCATGAGTTGAGTGATCTAGTTAGAGCTACAGCAAGTAGGTCATGCTAAGTCTGAGTGTAGGGGTTTGGTAGTTTTGAGAAGCCAAGAGAGATATTCTCAGTTAGAAGCTGACCACTGCTTTTCTAAGTAAGAATGATAGGTTATACCTATCATAATTCCAGACAAGTAATTGTAGAGAGTTGCTGGTAGCAAAGGCTTTACCAACAGCAATGGGAGTATGCAGTAGGTGACAACTACTGTTTAGCAGTTAAACCCACCAGATGGGGAGCCCCGTAACAATGCCAGAAGGTCACTGACTGTATGACCAGTTGCTCCTGTCTGTAATTTCACATGTACAAGAACAACTATGCTATCTTTCCATTATCATGCATTTTTATGTAGTGTGTATGCTATTTCATGATTTCATCTCAGTCTTAAAAGCATACAAATATCTGTGTATGATTTGGAAAGATAACATCTCATTAGCTGTATAATTTTGATGTACAGAAAATATACTTGTATATGTGCCATAAATAAGACTATTGTCTAAGACTGTAGACAAAGCCCGATTTGTTCCTTTTACTCAAACACAAACTGCAAAAATTTAGCTCATTTTTTTCAACCTCAGAACAAGTTCAAACTAGACTAAAGGGCTTTGTAGAAAGAGTATAAGTTTAAAGGTATATAGTTTCACAAGCTCAGAGTTGCAGGTATCTAACCAAGGTTATTCAACACAAAGTACCCTAAGTAAAACAATACCAATCCTTTCATTACCATGTCTAGCTAATAAAACACATATGTCTCAAAGTTGATCTCACATTGGCACTATGACCCTTCTTACCCCTGACATTTTGAAAATTATGTTGCCATGGCAAATGGCTCTACCCTTATTGTTTACTTTAGGAA
This sequence comes from Sigmodon hispidus, assembly GCA_004025045.1. Classification (NCBI taxonomy): domain Eukaryota; kingdom Metazoa; phylum Chordata; class Mammalia; order Rodentia; family Cricetidae; genus Sigmodon; species Sigmodon hispidus. Next base: position 80,925 of record PVIH01001207.1, read on the forward strand.
TGGGCTTTTGATCAATGAGAGGTAACTCATGTATTTTTTCCATTGTTTCAATCCTCCTGAAAGAGAGTGTATTTAGGCTAGATGAAGAAGAAGCTAGAGCTAGAGAGTGAGGAATTAGAACAGCAACAGAGAATTAGAGCTAAAAATTATAGACAATTAGGACAAAAGGATTAGAATTAAGACAGAACAATTAAAAGCATATCGAATGAAGATTTGCTGGTGTGTGTGAAATTATTATAGAAATCTTTTATTTTTCATCACTCCTGGAGAAGTATTTTTCTTATGGAGCCCTAGGTAGGTTTCCTTTCTTTTCCTTCCCCCTTCTTCTTCTTCTTCTTCGTCTTCGTCTTCTTCTTCGTCTTCTTCTTCTTCTTCTTCTTCTTCTTCTTCTTCTTCTTCTTCTTCTTCTTCTTCGTCTTCTTCTTCTTCTTCTTCTTCTTCTTCTTCGTCTTCTTCTTCTTCTTTGTCTTCTTCTTCTTCTTCTTCGTCTTCTTCCTCCCCTCCCTTCTCCTTCCCCCCCCTTTCCTCTTTACTTTCCCTTCCTTTCTCTTCTCTTCTACCCCTACTTTCTTCTTGTCTTTCCATTTTTCATGCACCTTCTTCTACCTTTTCTCTTCATTCTCTTCTTTTCAACTAGCATTATATTTTTAAAACTACTCCCGATTTATTCTGATTTTGAAAAAGCTGAAAAACATTCCAGTGGATATAGGATTTAATATTTGAATTTTTATCAGAAAAATTCATGAATGCTATATCAACCTTGCATATGAATTTTTACATGTGACTTTTTATCTGGTTTCTGTCCAACTGTCAAATACAATGCCTAGTTATGAATTTCATATGATGTATTTCACATGAGAAGTGTCAAGATAGGATTGGTATGTTTCTGGGATGTCTATCATATAACAAATGCATAGATAACAAACACTTAAGCCCATTTCCAAAGGAACATAGAGTCAAAAGAAGCTATAAGAAGCTCAGCCACCTACAGGAATTCTGTAAAAAAAAAAAAGGCAGCTATGTCAGAGTGGTAGATATTTGTTATTAATACCCCCAAAATCATGCCATTCCCACAGTAAACCTCCACACAAAAAACAAATGGCCTCTGATAGCAGTAAGAAATTAAATATGAAAAGATAAAATAAGCTGTCCAAATTTCAGTATTTTACAATTTATCTTCTAATGTGGGAGTCTAATTGTCCAAATTAAAAATTAATATCAAAGGCTAAGAAAGACATAATACTTGGAAAGCTCTTTCATGACAAATGAGTAGCACAACTGTGTTTTAAGGGTCAGCAAAAAAAAAAGTCCACAAATACCCAAAGGACCAAGTAGCTACGCCTAGCCTAAAATAGTGTATCCAAGAAACTAATGCTGACTACACTTTCCCACTGAACTTCATGTGTCAAGTAGCCCATGTAATTCCTATTTATAGCATTGAGAAACTCTTGTATTCTACATTTAAAAGTATCATATAATAGTTATTCCCTTATACCTAAATCAAATTAAAACATTTTAGAAAAATATGTTATATAGAAAAGTGTGCTCAGTTTTAAATGCTCATGACATTCACAATTATTTTGGGAGTATTAATCTTGATCTTTGGCATGGATGTTGACCTTATCTTTTAGAGATTATAAGTGACTGACCATGGTCTTCCAAGGAGGAATTTGTGAACAAATATCCACAGTTACTAATGTCTAGTTTTCCGATGAATGGGGACTTGATTTATCCTCATTAAATTCTTGTTGAAAATTTGGAAAGGCATATGACAGGAGCAGCTCTATGATGCTTCATGTCCATCATATTCTAGAACTTCTCCAATCTTGAATGTTCTAAGAAGTGAAGAAGCATTAGTTGCCTTTGGTTTCAGCTGAGTTTAAGATTTAGTATTTTCTTTGGATATGTAAATGAGGTGTGATTTTTTTTATTATGTACGTTTGTAATTAGCACAAGAAATATTTCAGAGTTATCAGATATGTTGTGGCAATTTTGAGTTATCTGGAAATGCAATACTAGGAAAAAAAAAGATTCGGGAGTGCCTTTAACTTTTTCCCAGAAGGCCAATCTTCATGAACCTAGCTATTTCTAAGGCTTCTTGCTCTGGATCTTCTGGGCTTTGTTTTCTGAACATGGCAGACAGGGGAATAAATCACTGATTCTGTTTCTTATTTGGATGCTGGTAGAAATGATGCATCTTAGATCACCAGAGAATAGCCCTTTACTTAAGATCACTGAGCCTTTATCATCTTGTAAACATAGAAAGTACTAAGAAGAAACAAAGACACATAGAATAATATATTCAAAGTTCAAGTTCAATAATAAAAGAGTCTTTTGGGCTTGGGGTCCAGTGTATGGGAAGAATTTCAGACACACATTTCTCAAATCAGCTTGCCTGTGAGTATAAATTTATTGAATCAAACTTCCCCATTAAATTAAAAATGTAAACCTGCATTAGATCCAAAGAAGAAATCTCTTTCCACCCCCCACTTTCTTCCCTCCCTCCTACTGGTGCTGCAAGCCTTTCTATAGTTTGGGTACCCTTTGCCTATGATTTTATTAACATAATATAATGAACACTCTGCATTTTCCAAGTAGGTCTCCAAGTTGATGAAGACCAATTAGTTCTCTATATTCTTAAAATGAATCTAAAAAGTATTGAGAGGCATTACAGAACTTATCTTTACCAGAGTAGGTACAAGTGAGGCCAATAGATTTGTACAAAGGACAATACTCAACAATGGTTCTCAAATCTGGGTGATTCTGCTAATGTCATAATATAAGTGCTTACACAAATACTTTGAAATATGTTTAGAACATTTTCTTGTGATATTTCATGTATTTATTGCAGATGAAGCTAGAAGTGTAGGTCTCTACCTTCTGATCCCCCAACAAGCAATTGAAAATCATATTGCTCTAATTTTGTTATAGTGGGACCTGTGGAACTGTAGAAAATAAATGCCAGTGATTAGGTTTTGGAGAATTTCAAATTATTCCACCTCAGCTCATAAGTATTTAGCTTTGCCTGTGAATATATCAATGACTTGTTATATTTGTCAGTTTTGGAGGACATAGGTTTTAGACAACATATAGGTGGATATGAAAATGCTTGATACATGCCACATGCTCTCACAGCATTTTCATGTGCATTTATTTATGTAATCTTCACAAAGTGGTGTGAAAGTAAGAATATTAATCTTTAAAAGAAGATGAAAACTGAGCCCAAGTAGAAGCTGGTAAACCTGCTTAGGCATGGTCTGAATTAAAATCCAAAAAGATGAAATTCTAGGATATATTCATTTGTGTTACCCTAATCTGCTTACCAATCAGAACTACTTATTTTTCATAAAGAAGTTTTTCTCACATACAGGGATATTTAAATTGACTGACTTCACTTTTTAAATATTTTAAAAAGAGAAAGTCAAAAGAAGTAAGCAGAAAGGAAAATATATTATTTGTAATAGAAACCCATTCTAAAAAAATGTTTGGAACAGAGTAAATATAAGTTGGGTGAAATGTATGATTTTTATCTGATTAGAAACTCAGGTATACCCCTGCAGTTGTCTACAAACATACTTAGAAAAAAGTTAGGCACTATGAACTTAAGAACTAGAGCCACATACTACAAATTAGAGGATGGCCAACTCAGAATAAAGTACACATGTGGCCATAAGAGTGTATGAAATAAGAAAGGACCCTTCTGGTGGAAATTTTCTCTGTACGCTGTAAATAAAGTAACTGGTTTGGCCTATGTAGAGCACCATAGAAGTGGGTGGAGAATCAGAGGACAGGCAGGTAGGAGAAGGGTAGAGTTAGTCAGTCTCCATTTAACCACCGAATAAGAATCATGTAAGGAACACAGGTGAGCCTCGGGCTGGACAATGTGGCGGGTAGATTAGTAGAAATGGGTTGATTTAAGATGAAAGAGCTAGCTAGTAATGTGCTTAAGATATGGGCCAAACAGAAAGAAGTTTATATAAGTGTCTGATTCATTTCTTTGGGGGACAAAAGCCACCACAGGCCAGGTCCAAACCTCCAGGCCCAAAAGGGCCCAGGAAACTTCATACAACAGATCCTGTTTGTTATTCTTTATCACAAAGAAACCTTGTCTAGGACATAGATTATTAAGCTTCATAGCTAAATGGGGGCCATTGTTTTAGTTTGATTTTGAAGTTAACAATGTGTTTCATATCTTAAAAAGTGTTGTAAAGGGTAATGAAGCAGAAACACAGCAAATATTGTGTGGCCCAGAAAATCTAAAATGTTTACTATATCTGGCTTTTTCTTTTTTCCAAAAAAGCTTTTGAATTCCCTATATGGCTTCACTGTACATTGTGTTTTGACCTTTTAAGTAGACAGTGAATGGCCTATCAACATACTACAAGCAATTTCTTTAAAGTTACATCTGTCTTCTCAAACAATTCATCATAGATCTTGTAGAGTTCAGTTTACTCTCAAACCAGTTTGTGCATCTGAACATGAGGAATCGGTCATGTGGTTTCTGTGAGAGAGGAATATGGAAGGGGTTTAAAGGGGTATATTACCTAATAGATATGTCTTGTTATAAAGTAACAAGTACAACCCATTGTGGTGATACATAGTTTATTTAATAAAATCAGCCTAGAATATCAGAGGATAGAATCACCCCATCAAGCCATGAAGGTCAGAACGTGATGACCCACGCCTTTAATCTCATCACTCAGGAGACAGAGAACTTTCTGTATTTCTGTAAGTTCAAGGCCTAATAGCCATGCAGTAGTAACTCACACTTTTAATCCTAATTTTAGGATTATGGTACTGAGTTTAACCTGGGAGTGAAACAGCTAAGTAGGAAAGATATTTAAGGTAGAAGGAAGCAGGGATTCAGGCATTCTGTAGAAGCAACCAATCAGGCTGAGGACCTTTGAAGATAGTACTTACCTTGTCTGGCCTAAGAAGTAGACTGGGTGAGAATTGACTGTGGTCTGTTTCCTCTCTCTGATATTCCAGGTTGTCCTCACTATCTGGTTCCTGGTTTTTACTGTATGCTAACTCAAATTCATGCATTAACTTATGAATTTTCTTAAATAGAAATAGCTATGTGAATATATATACATTGTATCATATGTTCCACATATGAAAATCAAAGCTGTGGTGGTAAGGCAAGACTGGTTTTAAAGAAATGGTGATTATGTGATTTTCCAAGGAGTAGACACAGACCCAGGTTTAGAGGTACAAGTAGCTTATCCATGGTGTAACCTTACAAAAGACAAGAGAGGAAGCAGTCAGGATTGGACAGAGAAGGCTTCAAGCTAAAATAAGTATATGCTAGTAGGTGGGGTAAAATAAGAGGAGAGAAAATAAGAAAGGTAGAGAAAGTGGCCTCAAACCATGCACAGTGATAACAAGTCTGTGCTGAACAATGGGAGAATTCTCAAGTAGAGTCCCCACTTGAGAAGGCCTACCCATGCTCTCCTAAGTCCCCATACAATTATTTCTAGGTCCTTTAGGAGAAGAAAAACTTCTCACTCAATGACCCCAATGACATGGTGTATCCTGAGGATGTCACTGATGATTCTGAACACAGGGTACTCCATGTGGAACCTTGAATACACTCAGGATGATTTTCTGAAACAGAGAATAAGTGGATTTTAAGAAATGATTGCATTCATATATCTTTTCTCTGATCTGGTAAACCAAATTATTATATGAGGTTCATTCCCCTAGAAGTTTCTATCATGAACGCAGCAGTGAAATATAGCTAGTTCTCAATGTCTTAATATGATTGATTCTTTTCACACAGAAGAAAAAAAAAGTTGTGCCACTATGGAGATATTTTGTAATTGCTCTAACAAATAAAGCTTACCTGAAGATCAGAGAAAAAAGTCAGACTTGGAGTTAGCCAAAGAGACCAGGCAGCAGTGGCACACACCTCTTAGCCTAGCACTTAGGTGGTAGAGGCAGAGAGATTTCTATGAATTCAAGGTCATCCTGGCCTACATAAAAAGTTAATCCAGTCAAAAAGAGGAAGATATCCAGGTGGTGGTGACTCACACCTTTAATCTCAATATTTGGGAGCCACACACCTTTAATCTCAGCACCAGGATGATTGAGACAGGAAGTATTATGACTGGATGGAGACAGGAATTTAAGGCTGGTGAAGACAGAATCTCAGAGGTATTTATTCTGAAGATTTTTATAGAAAGGATCTCCCACATTTTGGCTGAGGTGTTGGTGAAGTAAGAGTGTGTCTGTGGATGGATCCTTTTTCCACTGACCTTTTAGTATTTATCCCAATATCTAGCTCCACATTTTTGTCATAAGACCACATAGGATTCTTGCAACTTGTCACTGTTATTTGGACCATTCTTCAGGTGAGGGGCATCTAGGTTATTTCCAGGTTCTTGCTATTATGAATAATGCTGCTATGAGAGTTAATGCTCTGACATTAAATGCTATGCTCACAACCAAAACTGAATATTTTGGGCCTCTTTGTCAAAGATCAGGTGTTCATAGGTTTTTGATTGATGTCTGGATCTTGAATTCAATTCCATTGATCCACACGTCTGTTTTTACGCCATTACAGGGCTGTTTTTATTACTGTGACTCTATAGTATAATTTGAAGTTGGGGTTGGTAATACCTCCTGAGATTCTTTTGTTGAGCAAAATTGTTTTGGCAATCCTGACTTTTCTGTTATCCCAAATAAAATTGAGTATTATTCTTTCAAGATCTGTAAAAAAAAAAAAAAAATGTGTTGGGATTTTAATGGGAATTGCATTGAATCTGTAGATTGTTTTTGGTAAGATTGGCATTTTCACTATGTTGATCCTACCTATGAAGGAACATGGGAGAGCTTTCTATTTTTTGATATCCTCTTCAATTTCTTTCTTCAGAGATTTAAAATTTTTGTCAAACAGATCTGATACTTCTGTGGTTATACTTACACCAAGGTACTTAATACTATTTGCAGCTATTATAAATGGTGAAACATCACCCTTATTTCTTTTCAGCCCTTTTATCTTTATCGTATAAGAAGGCTGCTGATTTCTTTGAGTTTATCTTGTATTGTGCAACATTGGTGAAGGAGTTTATCAGGTGTAGAAGTTCCCTGGTAGAATTTTGTGGGTCACTTATGTATACAATCATATCATCTACAAATAGAGATATTTTGACCTCTTCCTTTTTAACTTGTATCTCCTTAATCTCCTTTCATTCTCTTATTGCTTTAACTAAAACTTTGAGAACTATATGTTGAGTAGATAAGGGGAGAGAGGACATCCTTGTCTAGTTCCTGATTTTAGTGGGTTTGCTTTGAGATTTTTTCCATTTACTTTGATGTTGGCCGTCGGCTTTTTGTAAATCACCTTTATTATATTTAGGTATTTTTCCTGTATTCCTGATCTCTCCAGGACTTTTATCATGAAGTTGTGTTGGATTTTTTCAAATGCTTTTTCGTATCTAAGGAAATGATCATGTGTTTTTTTCCTTCAATTTGTTTATATGATGGATGACATTTACAGTTTTCTGTATGTTGAACTATTCCTGCCTTTATGGAATGAAACCTAATTGATCATGTTGAATAACTTTTTTATATGTTGTTGGATTTGGTTTTCCAGAATTTTGAGAATTTTTCCATCAATGTTCATGAGCGAAACTGGTCTGTAATTCTCTTTCTTTGTTGTGTCTTTGAGTGACTTGGATATCAGGGTGATTGTGACCTCATAAAAAGAGTTTGACAATATTCCTTCAGTCTCTACTGTATGGAACAGTTTGAGAAGTATTAACTTTTCTTTGAATGCCTGGTAGAACTCTGCACTAAAACCATCTGAGCCTGGGCTCTTTTTATTTGGGAGACTTTTTTTTTTTTGTATTTTGTATTTATCAAGAAAAACAGTAAATTGAATTTAAAATGTTGATAAGTTAACAATAACTATAAAGAAAGTAAAAATCATAATCATGACTTATCAAGGGTGATAATGCAAATAATTTGCTACACATAAAATTACTTTGTGTTCAGCTTTCCCTCTAGATTTTTTTTTTCTATCCCTGTATATCTCCATTCAAGGTCCCTTCCCCCTCTGGCCACATCAGGTCATTTTTTCTTCTCCACAACTCCCCATCCCCTCCCTGGGCAGGTTGCAGACAGTCCCATGGTATTTGGGAGACTTTTAATGGCAGCTTCAATTTCTTTTGGTTGTTATAGGACTGTTTAGCTCTTTAATATGATCTTGATTTAATTTTGGTTTAATTTAGTACCTGCCCAGAAAGCTATCCATTTCTTCTAGGTTCTCCATTGTTGTGGAGTATAGATTTTCAAAGTATGACCTGATAATTCTCTGAATTTCCTGGGTGTCTGTTGTTATGTCTCCTTTTCATTTCTGATTTTGTTAATTTGAATACTCTTTCTCTCTCTCTCTCTCTCTCTCTCTCTCTCTCTCTCTCTCTCTCTCTCTGCTTTTGGTTAGTTTGGGTAAGGGTTTATCTATCTTGTTAATTTTCTCAAAGAACCAACTCTTTGATTCATTGATTTACTGTATTGTTTCTTTTGTTTCAATTGTGTTGATTTCAGCTCCAATTTTGATTATTTCCTGCTGTCTATTCCTTCTAGGTGAGTTTACTTCTAATTTATCTAGGACCTCAGCTGTGCTCTTAGTTCTCTTGTGTGAATTTCTCTAGTCTTTTCATTCTGCTGCTATGAATTTTCCCCTTAACACTGCTTTCATTGTATCCCATAAGTTTGGGTGTATTGTGTATTCATTTTCATTACATTCTAGGAAGTCTTTGATTTCTTTCTTAATTTCTTCCTTGACCCAGAAGTGGTTCAGTTGAGTGATGTTTAGCTTCCATGAGTTGGTACACTTTCTGTGATTCTTGATGTTATTGAACTCTAACTTTAGACCATGGAGAGCTGAAGTGGTACAAGGAGATATACACATTTTTTGGTGCCTGTTGATATCTGCTTTATGACCTAGTGTGTGGTCAATTTTAAAGAAAATTAAATGGTGTGCTGAGAAATATGTATATTCCTTTTTGTTTGGGTGGAGAGTTTGGTATATATATATTCTCAATATATATAGGTGTGTATATATAAATATATATATATATATTCTAAATCCATTTGGATCATAAGTTCTGCTAGATCTCTTATTTCTCTGTAGAGTTTCTGCCCTTTTCTGGCATGTATGCATACAAGACTCTGAAATATTGTATGTACTACCAAATGAAGGATATGTTCCAGGTTTCAATAAAGGAATATTGCTATACTGCAATATTTTATAAGCCATACTTTAGTAGCTCACAGTTTTCAGTTCTTTGCTCAAACTATCTGAGAGAAATCCTTTCCAGTCATTTTATTTAAATTTCATCAAAAGATTTTGTAGCAGTTATTGTGTTTTATTTTATTCACTTATAAAGATCAAATAGTCATTGTTTCTTTATTATATTTCTATTGTCAGTCTTCCCTTTAAATGGTTAACCCAAAAATACAATTTTATATAACTTTCTTGTTTATCAAATTTTTAGAAATCTATCATTTATATAAACATTGTTTGGTAAAGTTTTCTCAGAAGAATTTAGTAATTCAGTTGGATATTTGTTCCTTTCAAGAATATAGAAACAGGGGCTTACCTTAAGATTTGAGATACATCCAAAAGCCGTAATTTTAAATATACAAGAATTATCCAGCTAGTAGACTTTATAGTGTTTCATGCAATCTCTCACACATAGTTGTCAATTTTCTCTGTCAGTCCAGTGGGATTATTATTTAAAATATATTATTCTTGCTGAGCTATGCATGTCCACATTTATAAGCTTGGATTTTTCTATTCCTTCTTTCAAAAACTGATGAAATTATGGAAATGAACACTTTTTAGACTTTATGACTCCTATGATTTGCTCAGTCAAATGGATTTCAGATGCAGAAACATTTCACCCTCAAATGGGGTCTTTCAAAATCATTCTCTGACATTTTCACTCATGCATGTGCAAATGCTTTCTCATTCATGGAGATCTGAAGCACATTAAAACCTCAGGCTGTTCTCATTTATGCTAGAGTCACTATGCCATTGGCAAATTATGCAAGACTATTTTTTACTCATCTCCTTTTTTCAGCTCACGTTTAGGTCCAAAAATAGTATTAGAATTTCTATCCTATGTGAGAAAAGGTGAAATAAAGAATAGGTAAAACTCTAATCAGGTATTTTAATGTTGGTACCTATTAAAGAGAAGACTGGAAAGGATATATCCTAGCAGCCAGGAGGCTTGGAAATTACTTGGAATCTCATTGTCTGGAACAAGAAGAAAGAATGATGTGGGAAAACATGAAAAATGTTGAATTCTAATGTGAAATATCTAGGATCTTTATAACTTCTTTGAGCTTAATTTCATATCAATTTACAATTTAATAAATGTTCATTTTATCTTTACTTCTGGAAAGGAAATACATACATGATGACAAGTCCATCTTCTTAGTGACTTCAAAAGGTAGAGAATACAGACTTTCACACAAGGCCAAACATATTAAATAAGTTCTATAAAACAGAAATAAGGAACACAGTGGGTGGTATCTGGATACATCTGGGAAGACATTCTTGATGAGTTATGTGGATGTCTGAGATAAATAATAAAAACCTAGAAATATCAGATAGGCCAAAGGGCCAAGGAATAATGTAAAAGGTATCATTTAGAGTAAGCAGCAAAGTAATTTATCAAATATACTGTGTGCCTAGTATTAGACTAAAAGCTGTGAAACAGAAAAGAAGAAACAGGCATAATTGTTCTATTCATAAAACTGATATTCTAACAAGAAAGAACACTAAGGAAGATTTTTCAGAATTAATTATTATATAGTGTCTTAATTTTACTTTGTGTTGTTGTAATAGATTATCCTAGCCAAAGCAACTTAAGTAAGAAATGGTTTATCTGGCTCATAATTTTAGGTTATAGTTCATCATTATGGAAATTTGAAGGAGCTAGTAACATTACATATATAACCAAAAGCAATGAGTAATGAGCAGGAGAATGCTCAGCTTACTTTCTTTGTTATAAAAACCAGAGTCCCTTGCCTAGGGAATGCAGCCATCTTTATGGCAGGTCTTTATTCAAGACAATCTCTGAGAGACATGCACACCTAATGCAACTCAATCTAGACAATCTCACTGCAACTTCTTTCCTGATTATAGATTGTGACAGGTTGACAGTTAGTACTATAATCACATACAGTTGTGGTAAGAGGGATGAAGGAATGTGTAGTCTTTGAGTGATTTAAAGGGTTAAAAGGAACAGCATGACCCCGTGTTGTCCAAGGCATAGTGGCTCTTAGGCTGCTTCAGACAGTGAAGATCCAAGGTTCATCACGGAGGAGGGTTCTCTGTCTCCCCATCCTGGGACCTCATCCCAAAGGCCAGAGCCACAGTCCCAGATTTGACCTCACAGACAAGCCTGCTGTAGACCAGGGCTGAGAGAAGCCTTCCCCAGAAATCCCAGGGAACACATCACAGATGCCTGAGCCCCGCCTTTAAGGCAGGCTGCGGCATAACAGAGGAACTGATTGACCTCTCCATGAATAGCATGATCCTTGTTGTCCAAGGCAGAGTGGGAGTCAAGCAGCTTCAGACAGTGAGTATCCCATGACCTGAACAGAACAAGAAATCCTGCAGACTTCAAAGGAAACAGGAGACACACAACCCCTGTGGCATAACTAGAATGCATTATTTAGAAAAATGCAAATAGATCCAAGCCTATCACTGTGCACAAAACTCAAATCAAAATGGATCAAAGACCTCAACATTAAACCATCTGCACTGAACTTGATAGAAAAGAAAGTGAGAAATACCCTCCACGCATTGGCACAGGTGACTACTTCCTAACTATAACATCAGAAGCACAAGGCACTAAGAACAACAATCAATAAGTGGGACCACCTGAAACTGAGAAAATTCTGTAAGGCAAAGGACATAGTCATTAAAACAAAATGACAGCCTACAGAACAGGAAAAGATTTTCACCAACCCTACCTACAAGTGACAGAGAATTGATCTCTAAAATATATAGAGAACTCAAGAAACTAGAGCCCCAAATCCTGAATAACCCAATCAAAAATGGGGTTCAATACTAAAAAGGGAATTCTCAGCAGAAAAATTACAAATGGCTGAAAGACACTTGAAAAACTGCTCAACATCTTTAGCCATCAGAGAAATGCAAATCAAAACAACTCTGAGATACCACCTGACACCTGTCAGATTGGCTAAGATGAAAAACACACAAGACAGCCTATGCTGGAGAGGATGTGGAGCACGGGGAACACTCTTTCATTGTTGGTAGGAGTGTAAATTTGTTCAGCCATTCTGGAATGCAGTATGGAGGTTTCTCAGAAAACTGGAAATCATTCTCCCCAAGGATTCAGCAATTGGGCATATACCCTAAAGACACACATTCACATCCCAAAAGCATTAGCTCAACTGTGTTCATAGCAACATTATTCATAATAGTAAGAACCTGGAAACAACCTAGATGCCCCTCAACTGAGGAATGAATTAACAAACTGTGGTACTTCTAAACAATGGAGTACTACTCAGCAGTAAGAAAAAAATGATATCTTAAAATTTGCAGGCAAATGGATAGATTTGGAGAATATCCTCCTGAGAGAGGTCTCAAAGAAGGATAAGCAGGGGACATACTCACTCATTAGTGGATTTTAAGCAAAAACATTCTTTTTTTCATTGAAAGATGATGGGTGAATAAAGTGATTAAAAACACACACATACATGAAACAAAACAAAACTTCTGGTTTGTCTGGAGAAGGATTGCTTAACAAATATTTGGGGTGGCCATAGTGCATCCATGAGCATTAGCTGTAACCTACTGTGCTTTCTCTTTCTGTAGCTGAGCCTAACCTGGCTTGAGAAGATTTAGATTTTATTTTTTATGTTTCATGTATTTTAGAAAAAAGAGAAGTTTTATTACTGTATGGGATTTTATTGTTATCTATTCTGAATGTTCTGTTTTTATAAGTAATGTTTGATATTGATTTTCAAAAAAAAATTAAAAAGGGGTTAAAAGTAAGGGACCCTGAATGGGGAAATATTTTGGGTATGAAAGTGGCAATATCAGATGCATATTGAAAGAAATCATCTTATGATAGTTGTTTTGCATGACATTGTAGCATAAAGACTCTGAGTTTATCTGTGGATGTTCTGAACATGAGGCATCTGTGAGCTACCCAGTCTGCTTTAAATAGGAAGTTAAGGATACATGTCTCAATCACAGAAAAGGAAGGTCATTCAAAAGAAATTATAGGAACACTGACATATTGAAAATTGCAGTTTTTCAAGAAAAAAATTACAGGATGAGAAGTATACAAAGTTTAGGATCTGTATTTCATCAACACAAATAATGAACAGTTACACAAAAGCAAATGTGACCAAAAGGAGTCAGAAGAAGCAGTCTCAAATGGAAGAGAAAACTGTAAAATACTAGGAAAAGTCAAAAAGCCTGTTTTGCTAAGAAAAATGTTGCCATAATTAGAGAGGGTAAAGTATCTTTCGGGTATAAATGAATGTCATATGTGATTTTCCCCAGAATGGGTCTTATTGTATATCTGTCTAGGCTGGACAGGAGATTGAACAGAACACAAAGCTAGGTATCACACAACAAACTGCTGAACATTATGAGAAGCAGGATATAGGAAGGAAAAATAGAAAGGTGACATATATAATTACATATGTCTATCTCCTAGAACACTCCTTCTGTTACTCTTTCTGAACATGTATATTTCTAATGAGTATATATGAAAGTGAATACATATATAGAGACTATATGTATATATACTTAGATTAAAATATATATACACTTATATGTACATATATTTATATATTTTTAAACTGATATCATAACTAGGTAGATATGTTACAAATTTAATAAAACCTGGAATATCAAGAGATCAACCCACAGTCAAACTAGACAGAGGTAGCTCTGGGAGTTTCAGGGATAACAGACCACTGGTAACTCACACAGCATGGGGATTCAGACAATGTCTATGAGTAAAAAGAACAAACAGCTGGGCTTCAATGGCACACACCTTTATTCCCAGCATGGGGAAAGCCAGCAGTGGTGAACTATACCTTTAATCCCATAACTCCAGAGACAGAGATTTTTCTGTGTTTCTGTGAGTTCAAGGCTGACTATCACATAGAGTAGCACACGCCTTTAATATTAACCTGGATGGGATATGGGATACTTCTGGATGAAGAAGGTATTTAAGACAGATTTAAGAAAACTGGTGGCATTAGAAGCAACCAGGAGCAAAGCTGAGGAAGCTGGAAGATAGCTGGGTAAGATTTGACTGTGGTGTTTCTCTCTTTGGTGTTTCATCCTTTCCTTAGCTCTGAGTTTCTTTTAATACAACTAGAATTTGTGCTACAAAGAACAATAAATAAGAACTTTCTAAAGTAATCATTATATAATTTCTCAGTTTCCTTTTCCATTTATTTGCATGTATTTGTATGTGACATGCAAACTATATTCTATAAATAAAATAAACATATGGTATAAAGTTACATATTATATATAGCTATCCTATAAACTTATATCAAGAAAATTATTAGGAAATGAATGTGATCATTCAACTGGAACTGTGAGTGATAAGTGGACTGAAATTAGAAGTTGTGGTTGTATGTAAAGATAGCTGATTGGCAGCAGTTCTCACCACACAAAGATGATGATTTGAGATCTAATCTTCAGCACCTAACAGAGACAATCTTATGTATGAAAATGTTGAAGAAAATCAACAAAAATGAGAAGTCATCAGTTAGACTAGCCAACTGAAAAGAAGAAAAGATTTGAATACCAAAAGAAAATAAAACAAGTAGCAGTTCCTCAAAAGATTATCAGAAAATATAATTATATGTCAACAAATTAGATGATCTAGATGAAGTGGGAAAATGTAATAGTGAAAACCCAGAAAGACATGGAAAATGCAAACAGATACAAAGCTAGAATGGAGAATTAGTTTGTAAGTAAAAACTTCCCGTGAGGAAAGATATGAGAAAATGGCATCACTCATTACATCTATAAAGTATTTAAACCACATTTCAAAGCAATCTTTTTTAGAATGACCTCATGTGGTGGGAGGGGGAAGGGACCTTGAATAAGGATATACAAGGTTAGAAAGTGTGACTTCTTTGTTAATAATAATAATAATAATAAGGAAAAAAATTAAAGCTAGAAGAAAATATTTACCAGGTCATTATGTGGTTATTCTATTCTCCAAAACAAAGGTATCACTAGAAAAGAAAACAACAACAAATAAAAGTGTGTGCTGTCAATGAAGAACTAATTTAAAAAGATTCTAAACAAATGCCTTAAATCTGAATTCAACACCCATTGAAAATATTCTACATTAACAAATAATATCAGCCCCAGAAGTACAAAGTTGGTTTAATATGAAAATTCTGAATGTAATATGCTAAATTAATAAAAATAAATGGGAAAAATACATGGTGCCACATTAATTTGCCAAATACAAGACTCTAGATACTTTAACAAGAAAGACAGTTCTTATATCTGATCAAGTGCAGAAGTGAAAAACTCTCATTCAGCACCATACTGAAAGGCAAAGGTGAGCATATTTAGCCTCAGTATCATAGGCAGGATAAGAGAGTGTGTGCTCTCAGCTCTCCTACTTAGCATTGCACTGCAGATTCTAGCCAGGGCAATTAGCCAGCAATGCAAAATAAAAATATGCAGTTTTGAAATAAATGAAGCCAACTTTGGACAGTTAGTTTATATGAATATAATGTGGGTTCATACCTAGAAAACTTAATTGCATCAACATGAGTATACAGACACATACAGGAGAAAAAAAAAACTACATCATTATAAAAATAGTCCTGTTAGCAGTTTAAAAATCTAAAATTGAATTTAAGGAAATATTTTTTCATAGTACAACCATAAAGTTAATTTTTAGAAGTATATTTAACAAAAGAAATATAACTTAAAACTTCAAGAATTATAAAACAATTGATGTAAGTATAAGCAACTAAAAGAAATCTAATTAAGGTATTTTGCTGAGGAAAATATTAAGATTTCAGTAGTGATCAAAATAACCCAGGATTCAATAAAATCCCTCTCAGCATTCCAGAACCTTTATAGTAATGTTCTCAGATAAGCGTATCATTTCAAGTGGCTTCAGAGGGCAAAATAATTTTTTTAAAAATACAAAGCATGAAAATTTTGAGCTCACACTTTTAAGGTATTACTAATTTAGCATTCATCAAGATAGCGTGATACTGTTATAAACATTCATCTGTAGATTGGTGAGCTACACTTCAGTAAATTAATGTGCTTATGGTCAATTATCTTATAGCACAGATTCCTCAAAATTCAGTAGTAAACATTTTAGCTGTAAAGTCATTTTAAGAGTTATGTATATTGGACTACCCATCATTTTTGTTCTCAAAGGAACAGTTAGTATGCTTACTTCTTGCATTTACATGAATAAATGTAACGTCTTGCCATTGTTTCTTACACCTCCTTGTTAAACTGTAAAACGTCAGGCAGGCAGTCACCTGGTTCTTTACTAACTAGGTACACTTTCTTTGTGCTTATTTAATCTAGCTGACACATTGTTTTCTGCATTAATCTTTCAAAGAACCAATTTTAGGTTCTTAAAATCTTTGTTTTTATGGTTTCCTCTTTATTGTTTTATATCTGAATCCAAGTTTTCTTTCCTTCAATTTATGTTTGTTTCTCAACTTTTTCTATCATCGTAAATTGCACACCTAGATAATTAATTTTATCTATTTCTAAGTTATCATTTCATTTGGTTTCTAGTACCTCATGTTTAGGGGAATTTTCCTTTTCTTCCTCATAGACAAGGACCCCCCAGTCTGACAGTGGTTTAAGTCTGGTCTTATAATTGGACTATAACTTCTATTAGTTCACAGAACCAAGGGTTGTACTCACACCTTTTAATATGAAGAATCTTTTTAAAAATATATTACATCAAGTCCTACAATGCAAAGTCACCTCACATCTTTGGGTGAACCAGTTGCTTTGACATTCATTTTCAGGGCTCCTTACAAAGCTGTGCA
Source organism: Sigmodon hispidus (assembly GCA_004025045.1). NCBI lineage: Eukaryota > Metazoa > Chordata > Mammalia > Rodentia > Cricetidae > Sigmodon > Sigmodon hispidus. The sequence goes on from PVIH01001207.1 coordinate 97,995, forward strand.
GAGGCAGTGGGCATCATGGCAACTATGTCATCTGTTGTGGCGGAGATCGAAACTATCAATGTGACTCTAAAGACAAGTAAGTCAGAAGAGGGTTGTTTTTTTTTTTTTTTTTGGTTCTCTTCCTGATGGAGAATCTTGTAGCGGGAAATCAGGACAACAAAACGCAGAAGCTAAAAGAGAGGGGCGTGGTCGCTAAAAACAAAATTTAAACAACACTTTGAGAAGGACAGGCCGGAGGCGCAGGGTAGGCGGTCTCTCATATAGAGCACTAATCAAGGGGCGGGACTTTTAATTTATAGTGACGAGGCTGTGAGTCGACACGGCGGCTTGGCGCGTTTCTAAAACCTCTATTTTATAAGTAATTCTAACAAAATAAACCTCATTTAAAACATACCTCTTGGCAACAAGTTTTTACCATTGGTGCCCAACGTGAGGCACGAACCCACGACCCTGAGATTAAGAGTCTCATGTTCCACAGAAATCAAAATATAAGAACAGATTATGCAACTGGAAAAACATGATACATAACATGAGAATATTAAGCCAGCAGAGAAGGACAAAGGAAAGGCTTTGAGAACACAACATGTGAGCAGATGAACAATGAGAATCCTTGTTAGAATTCTAGGTCTGTATGTCTACCACTGCTATTATTTTTAAATTAGTATCTTCTTCAGTCTGTGAAACTGGTTTAACCAAATTTCATGACTTCTAAACAGTATTGTAGTAATTTGTCTAAATTTTAATATATTCCAAAGTTGAATTTTTGTAAGATTTTGAAATTTGTAGATAATAGAAATTTTTCCCATGACAGAAAATTTCTGTAAAGTCAGAAGATTTTTTACAAATGAGGGTTGTTTTTTCCATGTCTATATGAGAAGCTTACAACAGTAATCCAAGTAGAGTTTTTTGTCCCAAATAGAGTGCATGCATGTGTGATTCATTATTCAAAATATTGCAGACACATAGTAATATACTTAGAGATAGTTTATCTTTTAATATAGAGTTTATAAAAAATTAAAAATATCCTTCCTAAGTATCTAGTTATAAAAGAGTATGAGATGAAAGTATAAAAACCAAACAATTCTTTTAAAGAACCAGTGCTCTGGTAATAAATGAGGTGAAGAATTACTTTCACATACCAAATGACTTGAATATCATGCTCAGATTTTGCCAGTTCAGATATCCCCTCCCCACTCAGTTCTTTGACTTATACATTCTGAGATGGGTTGAAAGCAATGTCTTATGTTCTTTCTGGGGAGCTGTGAACAAATAACTCCTTACTCAAGACAAGGTAGCCAAGGGAGGACAGAGCTATTAATGTGTCTACATGTAACTTGGTAAACCAACTGAGTCTCTTGGAGTTACTTGGTCAGTGCAGTTACCTACAGGACATGAATGAAGGTTTACACACTGGTTGTCAGACTCAACAGAACCATTTATCATCATTTTCCCCCAGCAGGGATTCTGACTCACAACTATCTCCAGAGATCACTGTACAACTTGCAATCAGCTCTATTGATGAGTCTCTTCTCCTGAGCAATTCTATGTTGTTTGTGGCAATGCTATTTTCAAAGCTTCTTCAGCCTTGTAAATTCTGTTGGCTTTTTAAACTACTATATCTTCTTTACCCTTGGAGAAGGGAATATTTCGATTTAAACAAACCAAACATTAATAAAATAGGAAATAAACTTAACTGCTTTATGTATGTTTTTTAATCTATTAAAGTATGTTTAAAAATAGCCTGTATATGCATAGATTTTATTCTTGTGTATACTAACAAACATATTGATCATTAATCTAACATGAAACCTGTATATTTACATGTACATCTGTTTTGTGTGAGTGTGTATGTGTGTGTGTGTGTGAGAGAGAGAGAGAGAGAGAGAGAGAGAGAAAGAGAGAGAGAGAGAGAGAGAGAGAGAGAGAGAGAGAGAGAGAGAGAGAGAGATTTAGGAAACTTTTTATTTGCAACCTTTCAATATTAACCATTTTTCCTACTTCTGACAGCAAAAATACACTTTTATATAGGGTAAAAGCTTTTTTTTTTATTTAAAGCTGTGAAATCAATGGGCAATTCAAGTAGCAGCTGCTCACTCAGCCAGGTAATGGTAGAAGGAGAGAACATTTATGCAGTCTTTACTAAAACGGATTCAAGCTGCAGGTAACAAGGTGAAAGGCCTCTGGAAATAAGCTCCAGTTGCCTCATCTAGTACTCAAAGGAAAGCATGGTGTCCCTAACCCTCCACTCAGAAGTCAGATTACCCGAGGCTCTCCTGTCATGTTCATACCTAACTGGACTGGAATCTTTGTGCTTCAGTCTCACTGCATCTGTATTGAAGATGACAGTAACAGGCTGTGAAGGCAGCTCTCTCCTGGGTGTGACTGTCGAGCAGAATCAATTGACACAAGCAATGGAGCATCATCTAAACTCATGCAAGCCATTCTCCAAAGAGGAATCTTCTTGTTTCTCAGCTCACAGTGGACTTCTTGCTAAGATACTATTTTTTTTTCCTGTGAAATCATCCTAGAACCAACAGGGAACACTTTCACCTTTGTTGCTTCACGGGTATTAACAACATCAAATTCTCTTATGTAAGGTCTTACTTTGGTTGAAAATAGTTTGAACATTTGTTGGAGAAGAGAATAATATGATATTCTACATACTTCAAAACATTCAAATTAAATTATAATTAGTTAATTCAGGCCAGTTACGCTTAACAAATATTTTTTTGAGAAACTACCATATGTGTGTGCTTTCAGGCCTGGTGAGGGACATGAAGTGATCATAGCTTGTCCCAGAAGCTCATACCCCAAATGTTTACCTGCACACAATTTTTGAGGGCTCTGGGCTACAGAGTTACTGGGTACTTTATCATCAGAAAAAAAAAAATTCCAATCTTCTCAACTGATGAACACTCATATGAGTATGCTTTGAAATCCCTGTGTTACCTTTCCATATTGGTTGAAATGTCTGGAACTGTTAAGGAAACAGTACCTCAGAAGTATTAGAAATGGTAGAACTTATTAAAAAAAAGGTAGATTTAATTTTTTTATGTACTACATATTGATCATATTTTACCCTTTTCAAGTTCTCCCAAGTGCACCTCCCCATACACATACTTTCATGTTCTTTCTCTCCTTCAAAAAAAGAAATAAAAACAGAATACCAAATAAGTTTATAAAAAAGAATAAGCACACAGTAAAACAAAGTATAACAACAACAAAAATATCACACAAAAATCATGGAGTCCACTTTGTGTTACTCAGCTACTCCGGAACTTGAGGCACTGGTTTATGATTGATATATCTAGCATCACTCTTTTAGATTAAACTGATTTTTTCCCTCTCATAGCAAGCATCAACTTTAAATAGCTTCTTGTTTAGGAGTGGGACTTTGTGCCCACTTCTTTTCTTCTGAACTGACACTTTGTCTGGCTTGAGTTTTCTCAGGTCTTGTGCATTCTGTCAGAGTCTCTGTGAATTTATGTGTATATCAGCCCTGTTGTGTCTGGAAGATGCTATTTCCTTGGAATTATCTATGACTTCTGGCCCTTATAATCTTTACATCCTCTTCCAAATAAATCTTTAGCCTTGAGGGGAGGGTGTGATACAGATATACCATTTAGGGTTGTGTGCTTCATTGTCTCCCACTCTTTGAAAATTTGAATCTCTGTGTTAATTATCATCTACTGCAAGAAGAAACTTCTCTGATAATGGTTGGCCAAGGCCCAGATCTGTGGGTGTGCTAGCTATCTTATGTCAACTTGACATACAAGCTAGAGTTTTTTGAAAGGAGAAGACCTTAATTAAAAATAAAATCCTCTATAAGATTTGGCTGTAAGACATTTTCTGATTATTGATTGATAGAAGAGATCCCAGACAATTGTGGGTTGTGCCATACCTGTGCTTGTCATGTTGGGTTCTATAAGAAACCAGGGCTAACAATCCAGTAAGCAGCATCCCTCCATGGCTTTTGCATCAGCTCCTTCTTCCAAGATTCTTCCCTGTTTGAGATCCTGTACTGACTTCCTCCAATGAATGATTATGATCTGGAAGTGTAAGCCAAATAAATCCTTTCCTTCTCAACTTTCTTTTTAATATGATGTCCTATCACAGCAATAGAAACCTTAACAAATGTAATGAGTATAGCAATATGTCATGAGTATTCATTTGCCAGAATAATGGTAGTAGGTTTTTCCCTATGGATGATGGCCATATTAACCATATATCAGATGTGGGTTCTGTGTCATGAAACAGGCCTGAAACCCAATCATGAATTGGTTAGCTAGTCCCATAGCCTTTGAGTCACTACTGCACCAATATATCTTGCAAGAAGTCCTCTGTTATTCATCACCGAACTATTATTATCCACGGATAGCTGGATAATATTTGATTATTTTTCTCCTCTAGAAGCATGTACTTTCTAAAACTATGAATGAACACTGATCAGTAAGATGTAGTAATGAACATAGAGGAACAACTGTCTCTATAGTAAGATGTCCTTTGGGTATAGAGTCCTTTGGGTGGATTTTATGTAAGTGTATAGCTGGATCTTGAGATAGATCAATTCTCAGCTTCCTGAAGAAAACCACACTGGTTTATATAGTGGTTGTACAAGTTTACACTTCTACCAGCAATGGATGAGTATTCCCTTTACCCTACATCTTCACCACATGAGCTGTTGTTTGTTTTATTGATCGTGGTCATTCTAAGATAATATGAAAGCTAAAAGTAGTTTCAATTTGTATTTGCCTGATGACTATGGATGTTGACCAAGTCTTTCAATGTTTCCCAGGCATTTGCCTTTTATCTTTTGAAAACTGTTTAATTATATAATCTATTTAATTTTTTTAATCTTTAGGTTTTGTTTTATTTGGTTTAGTTCTTTGTATAGTTCAGATTCTAACTCTTTATCAAACACATATGAAAGTGAAAGATTTTCTGCCATTTTACAGTATTCAATTTTGCTTTCATAATCATGGTTATTGTTATATAGAAGCTCTTAGCTTCATAAGGTCTCATTTACTAATGGTTATCTTGATATCTTATTTAGAGTCTCTTGTGCTAATGAATCAAATGTTTTTCTTACTTTCTTTTCTCTAGGACTGAGGGAGTCTGGTCTTATGTTAAAGTCCTTAGTCCACTTGGAGCTGAGTCTTGTGCAAAGTGATTATATGATCTAGTTTTACTCCCATATGTGTAGCTCTTCAGTTTGATCAGCACCATTTGTTTTTTGCTTTATTAAAAATCAGGTGTATGTAGGTTCCTGGAGTTACATCTAGGTCTTTGATTATCTTCCATTGATAAACATTTCTGCTTTTATGCCAATACCATGCGTTTTTTAAATTAATACCATTCTGTATTACTACTTGAAATCTGGAATGGTTGTACCTCCAGCAATTCTTATATTATCCAGGATTATTTTTGCCATCTTGGGTTTTTGTTTTTCCATATGCAATTAAAGGATGCTCTTTGAAATTTCTATGAAAAATTGTGTTGGAATTTTGATGAGGATTACATTGAGTCTACCAAATGTTTTTGGTAGAAAAGTCATTCTCAAAATAGTAATCCTAAGGAAAATGAACATGATCTACTGTCTGTCTTCAATGTTTTAAGGTTTTTATTACTCAGATCTTTCATGTGCTTGGTTGAAGCTATTCCAATATATTATTGAGGCTATTGTGAAAAATACTATTTCCCCAATTTTTTTTCTCAATGTTTGTCATGTATCTATAGGAAGACTACTGATTTGCTGTGTACTAATTTTGTAAGTTACTTCTTTGCTCAAAATGTTTGCATTAAGACTGTTTTCACTCACTTCACAGGGTGGTGTGTACTGTGGTTTGCATGACTATGAGAAAAGAAGTCAAGCTGAATCATTCTTTTTTTTTTCTTACATCCTCATATCTGTGCTACAGAAGGCTTCCAATTTCCTCACATTATTCAGAGGAAGAGAAGTGTGTCACAAAATGGATTCTCAGCTTCTTGCAATTAAAGTGTGTTGATGTTTCTTCAGTAGCAACTTCAGTAAAAAGAAACACAATATGACTGTGATAACAAATACAGCCCATGAAGGCACCAAATAGAGAAAGAAGGAACCAGACGCAAGTATAGAAGCAGATGTTGCCAGGACAGCTGTGCTGTTCAGCTTTACAGAGAAACTCTCACATATGATGGTATTCACATTGATGCTAATGAATGCATAGTACTTATTAGATTTATAACTTTACAACTTACCATACAAGTGCCAATGTGTATGGAAACACTTTATTATATCCAAAGGCTATGGATTGCCACTTCTTACAAATGCACCATAATTTATTCACTGAATCCTCCACTGAGGTACATTTTAATCTATTTTTTCTATTCCATTAATACTGTAATGAGTATTCTTTTATATAAATCTTTGTACGTTTTCAACTTATTTACTTCAGATAAGTAGCATGAAAAGGAATCAATGGATAAAAATCCATTTACATTTGAAATTCATGTATATTTCTTTTCTCCTCCTTAAGCGTTCAACAGCCCATGCTAAATTTAAGAAAATGTTAGGCTGACTTTTAACTTTCTTTGTAAATGTTACGGCTAAGCTTGTCTTCTCATTCAAAGCAGCCCCTTGTAGGTGTGTATGCCTGTGTTTGTGTGAGTGGCATCTAATGTAGAAACATTAGCTGCCGTTTCAACTTCAATCAAGCTGGGCGCTCAGGATGATGCCACTTTCCTACCTTTTCTTTCAAATATCAAGATCTAGGACAAGTAAAATAGGAGAAAGAGGACAGCATTCTGTGATCCGGTTATTAAATCGTCCCCCAGGATCTTCAAGCTGTATCTCTTTCTCTGCGTGTGATCAGTTCAGAGTGAAGTGGGACCCTGAATGGTTAGAGCAAACACAGCATCCCCTCCATCAGCCTCTTTCATCTTCCAACCTGCTTTAGGTAGAGATACATGTGTTTATTGTAATAAACTACTGGTTTTGAATTGTTTTCCAAACATAACATATGGCAAATCCCATGTGTGACCGGAATTCTGAGAGTTTTCGACAGGAAACTCTCATATTTCCTGAGAAAGAAGATATACATGACTGGGTTCTGGAGGAAATTACGTGGGGATGTGGGTTGTAGCTGGAACTCCTAGAAACTTAGCAGTCCCTGTGAATATATCGATTTCACATCTTCTTGCCAAATCCCCCATTAGGGAAAATTTCTAGATTCAGAGTTTCTGCTTTTGTTTTTTTTTTCCTGTTCCAAAGTTTCTGCTGCTGCACAAAAGGCATGGAAAACATGCGAAATATATTCTTATTAGTCAATTACAACATGGCAGGCATGTATTATATAGTGTTAGGAAAGGAAAAGTAAAGTAAATGGATTAAATGGGGATGGAAAGAGGAGAGCAAAGAGCAGGAAGGAATATGGGGAAGGACCGCTAACACTAAAGGCCATTTGAAAACTGATATAGAATCATTGTGATACTAGGATCATTATATTTATTATCTTAAAAAAAACACTGAGAGTAAACTCAGAAGAAAGATGTATTAACCTCACTTTATCCATGGAATAATAGAGGTGTGTTTTGTCCATATTCATCCAACCAGAAGATAATAGAGGTAGACTGGAGCTCCTGCCTACCTGAATGCAAAAACGGACTCTTCAATTACCACCATGTCACAGATATCAATGCCTTGCTTTGAGTATTAAGTAAAACTACATTCCATTCACTGCACTGTCTGTACATATTCACACACATGCTTATTTAAGCACTCTTTATGGCTTCACATCCATTAATTTTTTTTATATCCTGCCCAGAGTTTCCTCTTTATATGTACTCTCTGCACTCAACCTCCCTCTGTGTCCACTCTCCTAACCCATTCCTCCTCCATTTATGTTCAGGAGAGGGCGCACCTCCCATAGATATCAACAAAGCATGACATACCAAGTTGCTGTAAGGCTAAACATCTCTCCATGTATTAAAGCTGGGCTCTACCCCATTACTCATGAATAAATGGGCATTTTGTGATTTGTAAACAAATGAGAGTGAAATAGTCAATGATAAAATAAAATATCTAATAATAAATATCTAATATCTAACATATATATCTAACATGAAGTAAAAGTTTTACTTGGAAGTTAAGGTGTTGTAGAGGCTTTAAGTTTCCAATGGAGGACGTTATGAACACTTAACAGATTGCAAAGGCTGAGGACTGCTCCAAGCTGAAGAGAGACTAGGAACAAAGGTCAGAAAAGTATTGATTTGCTCAACAGTGGGAGAAATGATAGACAGCATGTGTAGCCCACATACTGACTGCTTAGGGTATTCGACAACCACATATGCTCAAAATGGTGCTGTTTAGAAGAACTCTTACAGAAGTCATCATACTCTAGAGGAAAGAATGCTGAGCATTTTTTGTTTTTGTTTTTTTGTCCAAGAAGTTGAAATTTGATAGCAAAAATTTTACCCTGTAAGATAATCTCTGTTTAATAAAACAGTTCAGAGAAGTGCTAAGGGCCCCACAATTGCCCTGGCTTTTCTGACCTTTTAGCTTTTATATTATGGGAATCTGAGAAGAAATTAGAGTATTTCTTACATATTTAAAAACCTTTATTTTTTTTTTCAGAAGAAAACAGAATTTCAGAGTTTGAGCACTTTGGTAGTGAAACAGTCATAGGATAGGATTGCCACAGGTTTATTTGTTTGTTTGTTTGTTTGTTTAGAAATTCAGCCTGAGGGGTCCCATGGCCTCTTTCACTTTCCTTCACTTAATGTGGAGCTGTAGCAAGGTCATGAAATGGAGAAGTACAGACATGTTTGTGTTCACTCCTAATGCCTCTGTGGAGAGTTTTCAGACCCTTTTAGCACTCTCAGAACTTGTACCACTGTTCAGTAAAGCTGTGTCTTAGCAGTCAGTCTGGAACTATGTGTGCTCCACATCACAATTCCTCCTGCCTTCGTCAGGAGAGGAGAGAAATCCTTTCAAGTTATAGAAAGATACCCTAAAAAATTATTCTTTGAAAAAATAAGAAAATATTTTGCTTATTGATTTTATTTTCTCCCCTTTTTGGAATAAAAGTTCAAAGATAAGCATGCAACTGTGAGTTGGTACATGGCAGGCAGAAGACAAATTTGTTGGAACCATAAAGTTAAAGAGAGTGGCATTTCTCCATCTGCACTGAAAAATAAAAAAACCCATGCTTCAGAGAATCACACCACCCCTTCCCAAAGATGCAAGCAGTCCACACGTGGGCAGTGAGCCTGCGCACTGGCAAACAGTATGTGCCTGAGAAGTCCTTTGAAATGAGGTCTCAGTTCTCACTTTAGAAGGTCTGGCCTACACAGCCACCTCAGACAATCCCACGCAACCTCAACATTAGCATAAGGAGAAACTCACAGCGAGTTAAGATGAGAGGAAACTTTGTGTAGACTACCATATCTTTTCTTCATGGAAAAAATGAAATAAGAGATATATCATTCATCGAAGTTTAAAATTAATAGTAAAATTATCAGTGCTGAAGTTTCAGATCCCTTGTATGTAAGTAGGACCTCCTAGGTATGGAGACTTCATGCCTACTCTCATCTCCAGCTCTCACAGAAAGCCACTGAAGTGCAACATTTCTATTTGACGCAGGAACAAAACAAGGCTCAAATAGGGCACAGAGATTCCCACAGAGGTTAAGAACTATGTTAGACATTGTGATGTTCCACATATTAGGTCATAGCTCAGCCAATATTAGATTATTCCTCAGAATGAGGGTTCCATGGGTGTAGGTTTTTTCATCTGCTGAGAAGCCTGTTGACCTCAGTTTGACTTCTAGATTTCACATCTTTGGAAGAAAGAACTGACTTCTGAAAGTTGAACTCTGATGTCCAAAAAATCAATACACACACAAATAGGAGAGAGTATCATAGACATATACACATACATAAATACAAATAAATAAATGATAATTAAATGCAATTTAAAAATATAAAATTAAAGTTCTGTCAATCAAATTCCTATGTGGAATTTGTTACCTAGAACATCCTTTGGATAACAAAAGATAACTGCAAGTAATTTCTCTCAGCCACGAAGGGATCAGCATATTGTGTTCAAATGAAGCACAAAAGTCATAGGCATGTAACTATTCTCTTATCAAAGAAGATTTGTTATATAATTGGAGAAATCAGACAAGCAGACAGTAAGTATACAATGACCCAAACTGGGCCACAAGTAAGTGCAACTGAGGGGTTGTGATAGTGTTTGACACCACAGTTCAGAGAAGTGAGAAGTGAGTGGCATGAAAAGTTCCGTCAATTATTCTAGCAAGATGATGAAAGGCTAGACTTCAGAAGCTCATAAATGCTGATGAATAAACCAAGAACTTTTATTTTCACTACACACAACTTTCTATATTTTTTTTAGCTTTTACTAATATTGGATAAAACATGTGAATCCTTCTAAGTTTCCTTTTCTGGGTTATGCAACATCTTTAGTCTATGATCAATGACAAAGCAGGCTATGATATCTTATATCACTGTAGGGCATGGTACAGGAATATCGTCTCAAAATTTCAAGAAGCATGTCAGATTTGCAATGGGTCTATTGGGCCAGCAAGTCTTTGGGTCACTACTATTTTATGCACATGCTTGCTAAGGAAAAAAAAACCAGCAGGACTCTCAATGCCTTGTTTGGGCATTCTGTTTGGCCACACTTTTCTTAGTTGACTTTGGGAGAGTTAGAGGACATTGACTGAAAAGTGTGAAAAGCTCTGAGCTGACTGTTACTCTAAAGACATCAATATCTGTAAAAGGGTGTTTTAGAACTTAGGAAAAAAACTAAGCCTAGACTGGTAAAAGAAAATGCTAGAGTGCTTTAAGGCTAAACTGAGGTCAGTACTTTTTAATCATAATTATCTAGAAACTTTAGGTAATCTGGTTACTTCAAAAAGGTCAACAATGATTTGAAAGTATGAATAACCTCTGGAATAAACATTTTTTATAAATAATTACTTGATGTTTTACTGATTGTAACATTACAATTAAAATATCTACTTAATATTAGTTTATTCAGAGATAGAGAAAATTGAATAAAATATGCACAAGCTATAATGATAGCTAAATGACATAAAGAAACACTGTATGGAACAATTGTGAAATGATTAAAAAAATTAAAGAAGTATGGAAAGATGTCTTTGGACTTGAAAGAACATCTAAAGAACTAATTATGTCACTTGATGTTTCATATGGTGAAATATAAAAAAGGGTTTGGATAGCAGGGCAAGGGTGGGTTAGAGAGGAATAATGAACACTAAGGATGGATAAAATGTCATATTAAGGCATACTATCATATAAACTTAAATATGTATATATATGAATATATATGCATATAAGAGAGTTAGTTGGAATTAGCCCATGTGGAAGAATATGCTTATCCAAGAAATCATAGTTTGCCAAATAAAAATTCCAGTGCCTGATGCAGGATACCTCCCTTTTAGTTATTGGTCAGAGGTACCTTAGAACATGGAGAGATCAAGCTGGTACTTGCCAGGAAGCTTTTCCTTGTTGGGTAACTTTCATAGTAATTAAAGGAGCTACATATGCTATTATGGGACAATTTATCAACAGTTTATGAAAGAGTCTACCCCATAAACCACAATAATGACTTACATAGCAAAATATGGGCACAATAGAGGCATAAACATTATTTGAATAACCAACCACATTTTGAATAGATTTAAAGCCCACTCAACATGAGGAAACATATATCTGCTATTGTAAATCTGACCATGAGACCATGGTTGAGAAGTTTAGAAATCCCGGTCATGAACCTAAGTTTATCCTGCCAATTGAAGAAGACCAAATTATACTCTAAACTTATATCTCAGTACTCTTAGGTTAGAGCAACTGCTAGGCCTCATCAGAGAAATTTCTTTATATAATGAACAATGCTTTCCACAGAAACACACTACTGATAAAAGTACAAGGAATAAATGTCCACAAAGTATCCAGTGGTAAACAGAGTATTTAATCACATTCCACTGTGGCATTATGCTTTTGCACACTGTTAAAATAATTGTTATTTGTATTGTTTAATAAAAGGATGATTGACCAGTAGGCAAGCAGGACACATAGGTGGGGCTACCAGACTGACAGAATTCTGAGAAGAGGAAAGGCAGAGCGGCATACACCAGCCAGACACCGAGAAAGCAAAATGAGAATGCTGCAGTGAGAAAAGGTATTAAGCCATATGACTAAACATGAAAAAAAATTACAGGTTAATATAAATGTAAGAGTTAGATAGTGATATTCTTGAGCTACTGGCCAAGCAGTATTTTATAATAATAAACATTTAAGTCAATTACTTGGGAAGTGGCTGCCAGGTATTTAAGAGTTTCTAGCTAAGACAGAAATGTTCAACTACATTCCACCTTGATGATCAAGGACCATCAGAGAAGAGATGGTAGAGGTATGTAAGGCCAGGTGTAAGGGAGGATTGGAGAAAACCAGTATCTTCTGGACATGGAAGAACCAATGCACTTATAAACCCACAGTACCTGTGGTTGCCTGGCAAAGATATAGTCAATCAACTTTCCAACAAAGAACAACTAAAAGCTTATAGACTTCATCTTTAACTGAATAGCAATGGATTATTGACAGTTTCTGGAGAAAAGAAGTCAGTTTATTTAAGTCTGCGACTTCTGGTAGATCAATTATGCTATAGTGGATAGATGGACAGCCCAAACTTGGCTTGATGGGTATTTTTGTTATTTTTTAAGAGAATAGAAAGTTGGGGATAGGAAACTGGTGTTGGATCTAGGAAGAGTTAAAGGGAAAGGAAAAGGGCAAATGTAGCCAAAATACACTAAATTCCCGGATAATTAATAAGCAAAATGAAAGCTAATAGAATTTTTTTTAGGGAAAGATACTTTTCTCTGCAGAGATAGCTTAATCTGTCCTTCAGTAATTTTCAATGTCAAAGCTTTTGCAGATAAGAAAATACAGGGTGTAGAAGGAACCCAAAATAAGGGCAGTTCTGAGTGAATTATGTTATGACACGAGTCAGACATGAAAGATCCTAGCCTCAAAACCATGGAAAGATGGCAAAAGCTTCCCTCCACCAGCTGTGTGACTATATGAGTATGTGTCTATTTGTGTGTGTGTGTGTGTGTGTGTGTGTGTGTGTGTGTGTGTATTAGGGCAGGAAGAACGACAACACTTGCCATGGGGCACTGAGAGCAAGTGTTGACAGTATATGCTGAAAATATCCACCATAGTGTTCTTCCTCTGGTTATTTGCAGCATGAAGACTGGCCCCCTACAGTCACTGGTTATACCAAGATTAGCTAGACATGACATGTCTTCTTGGTCCAGCTATATAACATAAGCCTGCATTTTTTTATATTTATTTTTCAAGACAGGGTTTTTCTGTGTTGCCTGCACTGCCTTGGAACTCACTCTGTAGGCCAAGCTAGCCTCAAAGTAAGAGAGATCCTCCTGCCCCTGTCTCCTGAATGCTGGAATTAAACGTGTACACCACAATTGCTTGGCCCCTGCCTTCTTTTTTATCTGTACATCATAACCCCATCTACACATTCAATCGTGTGTAATAACACTGCCTCCTGTGCTTAATTCCGTACAATAAAACATGCTTTCAAAGGGCTACAGTTTCTCTAGCCAGAAGCCCAAACGACCTAATTTCAATGTTATATCTTTTCTTTCCTCTTTAATCACCCTAGTCATGTCTGTTCCTGGAGCCCTGCTGGACTCTGTGAGGAAGATAGACCTTGTATTCTAGTATTCATGCCTTCATTAAACAGATATTTGTTAATTAAGTGAAAAACTTAGTATGTATAGCTTTGTCCATAGCTCAATGAATGAACACTAGTTGCTACAATATCATAGTGCATTAAAGAAGCAGTTGTACTTGAAATATTGTTCGGGCAGAGGGAAATAGGCATTGCACAAATACTAGGAAAACCCTAGACTAAATGGCATCTCTACAACTGATAATCAGGAGTCATAGCCTAGACACAAAGCTGGTGTATATGAAGTGGGTGGACAATAGAAGTTGTACACTGCAGGAAAGAGAACCAACCAACCACATACTTTAAAGAGAAAAGACATTTTTAACCAAAAGAAAGCAATGACTGAGGTTTGAAGATGAAGCAGGCTACAGGCTGCAGCCTAAATAAAATTACACAGTACTCCATTGTTCTCTTCTTGCAAAGCAGTCTCTGTAAAGAAACTAAAACTAATGGGCCAGGAGGTATGACTGCAAAAGGAGAACAAACAAGAACATTCAGGCTCATTTATCTACTGAAGGCAGTGGGGCTTTATCTAATGCAATATGGAGATAGCAGAGGGTTGTTAGCTGGGGAAAGAGAGGCGCTGGGGAGAGGTAAGGGGCAGAACTAGTTAGGAAGTTATATCCTTAATTGTGAAGAGTGTGAAAACAGCACAGTCACCTATTGCACACTGGAGAAAAAATACACAAGAGATCTCTGTACTGGTGATGACTCTTAGACACACATTCCTTTGCTGTGTGTAAAACATAGATGGCTTCACATAACCATCTGGCCACCCTACTCTGTTTTAAGATCAATATTATCATCCCCTACAATCTCCAAAATTGTACTGATCCAAAGGCTAATGTCATGCACATATTTACAAGCAATGCCTATGTGCCAGTGATCCTGCTGTGGCTCTACACTCAGTATGCATTTATGCTAACTTGTAATGTCTTCAAGTACATATCTCCATCCTTAAATGCTAAATAGTTAGTGGTTACCGGGAAAAGCAATTTCAGAAAAATAGAAGGGTAAAATCCTTATGTTGTTTGAAATCTCCCAATACCAAACATATTCCATTAGTTACCGTGTTTATTTGGGGAACAGCATTCATTGAAGATCTGTGCATAATAATGTGTAACATTTATATTAAGAAATAAAATTTGAACATACAAATAATTTTAAAAAGCAGTGATCAATGAAGCAAAAATTATTTCTTCCCATTTTTTGTTTATTGTGATCACAGGAAATGGTGATTTCTGAATGTAGAAGCACAGTAAGGTCCATCAAAAGCACTAGGTGCAGGGACACAATTATTCTGAAGTGGCACATCCTGTTGTCATCACCTCTGAAGATGGTATGAGAAACTGATACTAACATTAGATCTAAGTTTGAAACAGAAGCGTGAAATCATACGGACATTCCGAAGTTATCTCTCCAATGAGTTTCATTTTATATAAGTTGCAGAAAATCTGACATGCATTTTAAAATTTACTGTGGTGGAGTCAGAGTTAGCAAATATATATACATGAGAGAGAGACAGGTATTCCTTCTAATAATGATATCTATTGTTGCCTGATAGATGTTTTATCTCCTTGGTGCATTTTCCTACAAAGTCATGTATATCTACTCAAAATATTTTTATTTTAAATGAAAATACACCATATGCTTTTAAACACAGAGAAAATATGGCTAAAAGAAAGGAAACTATTCACCCCCACCTTGTGTGTGTGTTTGTGTGTGTGTGCATATCTTCTCTTTTTTATTACTGTCAGGTCTATGAAGTCAGTGATCCATCAGCAACACTTACACAATTTCTACTTTGTAAAAGAACCTCAAAATTTGCTCTCTGTTGAATCAGAAAAGCTTAGGATACCCAAGGAAAATCCTTTTATTGTCTACAAATGTAACCCAGGAAAAAATAGTTAGAGCTTGCTGTCTACCATGAATCTGTACAGTCATTTTTTAACTTATACTTGCGATTCTATATCTGAAAAATCAAAATAACAGTTGAAGGAATGCTATACTTGGATGTAAATAAAAGGAAACACAAAGTGACACTTCTTACTTGTGAAATACATTAAAGCTATATAAGAGCCTGTGTGTGTCAGAATATCTCCAAAGCAAGTAACCTAAATGCTATTGAAGGATAATAACAAATTTAAATAAGTATTTATTACATAGTACTGCTATTGAAGTCAAGTTAAGTACTTCATTAATGAAAACTTTTCAAAGGTTACTCACATAGAGGCATAGGCTTAAGAGAGAAAGGGAGGATGCTAATCTGCACTCAGTCACATACCTTATATTTTGAAATCACACACACATAATATGTATAATCATAACACTTCCAATGAAACATAACTAAACATAACAAAATCTTAATTGTAAAAATATATAAGATTGATCTACAGTGATTATAGTTGATTCTTATAATTTTCTAATTTTCCATACTGGTTTAGCAGAAATTATTTTTTTAAGTTGCATTCATTTGTTTTTAATTAAAATATATTATTTTACTATCCCCCTTACCATTTCTTTTCCCAACCACTTCCACACGTCACTCCCTCTCAAATTTATGGCTTTTTTTTCTTTGCTTATTATTGTTATACACACACATACACACACATATAGACACACACACATACACACACACACACACACACACACACACACACACACTACTGAGTATCTCTCTGTGTTTATATGTAGGATTCCAGGAATGACCACTTCTCTTTGGATAACCAGTTGGGAACTCATTCGTAGGATGAGTTCTCATTCTAATTATTCTAATTATCCTTCTCTCAGAAATCATTAGTTGCCTGCAGTTCTCTGAGTAAAGGTGGGCTTATTGTGATTGCTCAGGTCTCATTTAGAGCAGCCATATTGTTGAGTTATCATGGTTATAGTTTTCCTTTCATTTCTAGAATACATAATGTCACATCTGCCTTCCTGTTCCTTTGTCTCTTACAGCATTTCCACTCTCTTTTCCATGTTATTCCCAGAGCTTTAGGTACAGGTGTTGTGTTGAAGATATATCCAGTGGGCTGGGCTCCCTATAATCCATTGATCTCTATATTGTGACCATTTGTGGTTTTTTTTATAATGGCTTAACATTGCAATAATAATAATAATAATAATAATAATAAGAAGAAGAAGAAGAAGAAGAAGAAGAAGAAGCTCTTTTGATAATGAGTTAGAGCTAAATTTCTGGTCTGTTAAGGTAAAAATAGTAGGTTCTTTCTAATAATCATGACCTCACTTGCTCCAGGTTGTTAGTTAGGTTTCCAGTCAGGCATGATTTCCCTCCTGCCAATAGACTCTAGGTCCACTTAGATAGCTGCTGGTTCTCCCAAACTTGTGAGTGCCACTAGTATGCCTTTATATACATCCTGCCAAGCCTGTCATAGTTGTGGTTCAGAGGCACCAAAAATGGATAGGACTGTGGATTGTTTCCCACCCTTAGCATCTTGCATAGTACTTTTTGGTATTGAAAGCTAGTCACAGGAAGGAGGCTCTGGGCTAGATGTTAGGCTTCAGTATCCTGTGTCTGGAGTTGTGTAGTGTCTTCAGGAATGGAGATTTACCTTCAACCTCTGAGAGGCAACCAAAGGCAATAACAATAGCAGATATTGTTTGGGAGTTTGTTTGGCCAACCCTAAATACAATTCAAAGGGAGAGTTCTTGTGCCTGGTATTGGTGTGAAAAGGACATTATGATTTCATCTTACCCAGTTAGAATGGCAAAGATCAACAAAGCAACTGACAACAAATGTGGGGGAGGATGTGAAGAAAGGGGAACTCGGGGTCACCAGTGTGGGATTACAAACAGGTACAGCCACTTTGGAAACCAGTGTAGAGAATTCTTAAAAATGTGAAAATACGTCTATCATATAACCGAGCTATAACACTCCTTGGGATATTCCCAAAGGACTCCATCTCTTACTCTACAGATACTGCTTGGCCAGTAGTGTGCATTGTCACTCTAGTCACACTAATAACAAGGTGCAAGAAAGATAAATGTCCTTCAGCAAATGAGAGGAGAATGAAAGTGTGGTGCATTTACACTATGAAACTCTATTCAGCTATACAGAGAAGTGAAATCGTGGAAATGCCAGATAAATGGATGGAACTTAGGAAGATTCTACTGAAAGAGGTAACTAGACAAGAAAGACAAATGGTGAGTGTTCTCTCGCATCAGTGGTTCATAGCTCCAAATCTATAGATGTAAGTAGATAACCCAAAATAACCACAGAAACCATAAAAGTGAAAATAGATCATGGTGGAGGCCTAAGGAGGAAATACCAGGATACAGATGATATGAAGGGAATTAGGAAAAGTGCGAAGGGGATTCAAGGTCAATCAAAAAGGAGAAGGAAGAAGAAACATATAATGCAGTGGATGGTTGATAAAACCTTAAGGAATATTATTTTATAATTACTTAAATATACATAATACAAATAAGTACATATCAAACAAAGACATAGTTAATCAAGAAGAAATTGAAATTATTTTTTTAAAATTTATTGTCGTTAATGATCCTGCTAGTGTTGCAATGTAGCCATTTTCTTTTTTGGGCTTCTACATGCCTCATTAAATAAAACACCAAGTTTTCTAAATTATTTCTTGAGGAACAATCCTACCTCTCCTTTATCACTGTTAAGTGACTGAATACCCACTGCCTGTATGGTTAATTTCTACAAAATTTCATTATAGCCTTTTTTCCACATCTTGATCCTAGATGCAAATTCAGACCCCAGCTCATGTCCAGTTCGCTTTATGCTGTAGAAAGCTCTCAGCAGGAGCATGTGCTAAAGCAGCAGAAGAGGCAGGCTGCAGAAAGCAAAGATTTCCTGGGAAAATGATTGCTGAAAATGACCTTGATTTCATATTTTAAAGAGTAATGACTATCAGTATTGAGGGCATAGTCTGTTGCTCACTATGTTTAGTGACTCCTGTGCCTAATGTTATCGACTCCATACAAAACATCTGGGAAGTATACTGCCATCATTCCTATTTTAAAGATAGGACATCATGTCTGAGGATATTAACAGATGATTCAGAGGACACCCTACTAGCAAGTATGGAAATGTGGGCTCAAATATAGTACACATATCATCTAGAATAATTGATAATTGTGACATTATATTACACTGTCTCTGTCCTCCTATTCTCTCTATTTCATTTCTTCCCAGCACTGCATCTGACCAAACAATTGGACAACCACTAAATTCTTGATTAATTAATAAATTACACCAGGAGACAAAAGCTGCAAGTACAGAATTAGAGCAATCATCAAAGCATATCAAAACATAGTGGGACAAAATGCCTAATTTGTCTTACAATTTCTGTGTGCCAGAAATGCAATATTAAAGCCTAAGTAGATTATCTAGTTTATGATCTATCACTTGAGTCCATTTAATTTGTTAGTTTGGGCTGTGGTTAGTTCACATTTCAAATTAGATTTATTCATTTCTAAGCCAATTTAAAGATTTTTGGCTGGAATAAGTTCCTCTCTGAGACTATTAGACGGTTTTCAGTATCCCATCAATGGGTTTGCTTCATAAGGCAGTTCCAAATATAGTAACTATCTTCTCTGAAGGGAAGAAAATGAGAGAGTGTTTTAATATATATATATATATATATATATATATATATATATATATATATATGAGAGAGAGAGTGCTGCACATTCTTTCATACCCTAAACAGTGATGAGATTGGCATTGCCTATGGGACTAGTAAGAGTGATCTGTATTTATGAGTTTAACTTTTCAGACTCCACATAGAACTAAGACTATATAATGTTTAATTTTTCTACCTGGCTTATCACATAGTATTGTGTCTTCTAGGTTAATCCATATTTTCCCAATGGGAATGTATCTCTTTTCTGAAGTGGATTTTTTACTGTGTAGATATAGCATGATTGATCTTTCTTTCTGATGATTCTGGGAATTGAACTCAGAATCAATGAAAATGCTAGACAACTCCTCTCACTCCAAGTTGTGTCTCCAGTGATGAACATATAGGTTATTTCCATATCTTGGCTATTGTAAATAGTCTTGTAGTTATTTCAGTGTACATATAACACCCTGAGATATTGGTTGCATTTCTTTTGAGAGCACAGGAAAATATAAAAGAAGAGTGTCCATGTAATATATAAAGCATACAGACAAGAAAACAGTGGGTGGAATCACTTTAATGTCAAATACTTGTGAGTAGGTAGATGCTCATGTGGAGCAATGAACAGAGTTTGCATCTATAAGACCTGTACAATGTCTTGATCAAAGATGTGTGTTAAAAAGTTGCTGAGTAAATGAAAAAACGTTCTTCCTATTGGCACTTAACACATATCAAAAGTTATTAAATGCTTATTGCATTAATCATCCAAGTCCACTCTGAGTAGCAAGGAGTCTTGTCACCTTCTGAGACCCACAGCAAGAACAAAAAAACCCCTGCTTTTTTTCAGGTTTCTAAGAGTGCAGGTGTAAATAGACCAACCAGATTAGTTCAATGGTTTAGGGGCAGGACCATACCTAGGAAAAACAATGCCGAAAGTTGAATAAGTACATTTGTGAATATATGCAAAAGAACACATTTTGTGAAAATTTAGGGTTTTCAGTATAAACTGAGAAACAAGGAGCTATTTGGGCACATGTACACATACCAGGTAGGGCAGTAGGGCAGTGTACACAATACTATACACGCATACTCATGCCTTACTTCTTTCTAGATGGGAAGCTGAAGTTTATTCAGGGACTATGGTAGCAAAAGGCATCTCTTAACTTGAAGTCAGTTACTTCTAAATTGTGTTTCACGTGGTATCAACAATAATGGGAACAGTTGGGAGCTAAAAAAAACTTCTAAACTCTGAAATTTACAAAGAATGGCACTCCTGCACTCAACTGAAGACCCAACAAGCATCTGTGAAGACATTCAATACTGCATACTGATGGTGAATGCATATGTGTGTGTACATACATACATATATACGTGTGTGTACATATATGTAAACTTTAATATCAGGCCAAACACATTTAGAGTATATCTAAATTAGTAGATAAAATATCTATCTATCTATCTCAGTATATATATAAATTCTGAGCATGCAAATGGATATCATTTGCAGTTACCTGAAAGTGGTTTTTTGTCCTAATTTTTGTTTCTATAAAACACTTACAAGGGCTAAAACATTGCTGCCTTTTATCTATTTTTTAAATATTCTACTCAGTGCTAATATTATATTTTCATGTTCTTTATTTTCTCTCACCTGTTCCAAGATGAAGTGCTGCTCTGTGGAAGAAATGAAGTGCTACCTAATACTGCTGAGACCTCAAGATGCTACACATCCCAGAGATTTGTGGATGTACAATTAAACATCTAAAATCTGAGATTTACTCAACAGATTTTAGAATGCTTCTCCTCACTTTAGATCTTCATCAGCATGCTTAGTTGTTTTCGAAAGGTAATCAGAATTTCCTTGAAAAATGCACTCTTTGTTTCATCTCTGCCTGCTACTTACTAAATCTAGGGAATTTCTTTCACCCAGTTTGGGGAAAATGTGATTATATCTGATTAAATTCAAAATGCAACATGGACTTTATCTTTTGCCTCTAAAATGAACTGAGTTCTCACATTGTCTCCTTTATCTTTCTGTCCCATTACCTTACGGGCCTATGAGGGTCGTAAGTGGGGACATGTTGTACTCAGAATTGAAGAGGTCTGCATGCAATAACTGCTTTGTTCACTCCAGCCAAGAACACAGGACTCTAGGGATCTGACTCTAAAACCAAAAGTAATTCTACTCAGGATTATATATATATATATATATATATATATATATATATATGGCTAGTGAGGGGTGTTAAAAAAAGGGGAAATGAAAGATCATAATAAGCAATTTAAAGAGAAGGGACTATTTGGTATTTCCATGCATATATATATATATATATATATATACGTATATATAAAAATCTTAATTACTGTTCTCGGATGTATTCTTGTATTCATGACTAACTGATTCTCTGGCTCCTCTTTCTGTCCTCCCTTTCTCTCTGTGTCCTTCCATTCCTCTTTAGGAAAAGAAATAAAACAAAACAACAGCAACAGCTACAAACTTGAAAAGAAATATGATATACTTGAAAATAAATTGAAAGTTGGAAGATCTTTTTCTGATCTGACGCAGATAGTAGTTAACTGGTTACCAATTGTGTGTAAAGTTCTATAATAACATTAGCTATCTGGAATTTTTCATGTTACAGGGAGGGAATAGCTGGAAATTTTGACTGTTTTATTTCTTCTTTTATTTTTTGAGATTAATTACATCATTTCCTCTTCCTTTCCATCTTTCCAAACTCTCTCATACACTCTTCCTTGCTTTTTTTTTATATTCATGGCCTCATTAATAAGTACAAGTTTTCAAAGTAGGCACTGGAGAGATGACTCAGAGGTTAAGAGCACTGACTAAACTTCCAGAGGTCTTGAGTTCAATTCCCAGCAACCACATGGTGGCTCACAACCATCTATAATGACATCTGGTACCCTCTACTGTACACATAATAAATAAATATATCTTTTTAAAAAAAGATTCCAAAGTAGAAAACAATCATGGAATCTGGTACTCAGAGCTTGAAAATTGAACACGGGCTGAGGTCTTCCTCTGAACACATCTTGGACTTCTTCTCTGTCACTTCTTCCCAGGCTCCCCTCCCTGGCTCCCACAAAGGATATGTACTTTTGCTGTGATGTTTCTCTTCTGATCTGTAGTTTGCTTTCTCATCATTCATCACAGTGTATTTCTTTATGCCTCACCTTGTAGTAGATTAACAATAATTATAAAACTGCAAGCTTTACCAGGACAGATGAGAATGCCTATAATATATTAACATAAGAAAGTTTGATAAATAGATGTAAAAATAAATGACTGTATTATGTAGGAAGATAACTACCCTTTATTAGACATTACTATTTATTGAGCTATCAAAACATCTCACTTAATTTGCTCAAAATTCTACAAAGTAGATTTTCATTGTATGACACCATGTCCTCTTGCCCCAGATAGGTATAATCAAAGACCGATCAAAGTATACCTACCACCAAAGTCAAATTAGTGAGCCAATGATTTATATTTGTGTTACTTATAGGAAGGTGGATGAAGTGTTACTTATAGGAGCAGAAATAACTCAGACAACTGCATCTCCAAAGCTCACCATCATGGATGATGGTTCTTGAAAACTAGGAACCTACATTGCACTGAACAGTCTGCAGGCACCTCAATAGGTTAGAGAGTGTTCATTCCAGGTAGCTCAGTTGATCTGGGCCTTCTTCAGTTTCCTGCTTACAAATGCACAGTTCTAGAGACTTCCTAAATCTATGGAGCTGCTTCCTTCCTGAGAATAAAATCTCTCCTGTAATTTGGAATGCATCACCTCCCTTTAGGACATCTTACTGCTTTACCTTCCCTTGATCATCGTGATCGCATTGTATTTTCATGAGCTTCCCTCCAAGATGGGAGGCTTTAATCTCTGAGAAAAGTGTTATGCAGCAGTGTTATTTTAATTTTCTGTCAATAGGTAAACTGTTCAGTCTTCACAGCTAGTAAATGGCAAAGCTAGGATTTCAGTCCCAGTGTGCTCTCTCTCTGCTGCCTGTGTTCCTCCCTTTTTTCTTTCCTATCAAACTCTCTCTCCTTTGCAAAGTACTTTATACATACAGGGAATTCATTGAATAGTTCAGTATAGCTTTAACCCTGAATAATGTATCCCCCACGGTTAACACTATTGTATTCAAAATAAATATTTTCCCTTATTACTGTTGTCTTTTGTATCCTAAATATTTATATCAATCATTTTCTTGTACTTATTAATATTACTTCCCCCAAAACAGCAGGAATCATGAAGCATTTTGTTGTTTTTAAAGGGTTGCTAATGTCATCTTGTCAAATTAAATGTTGCTTTAAAATTTTCATTTTTTCTTATTATTTTGTTTCTTTGTGCTCATTCTAATATAGACACACTTACATTGAATCCTCCACGTTGGTTTCACACATGAGATCAGGCACACACACACTACCAGGGCCATACAAGAGTTTATTCAGGAGAGTTGTCAGGCAAGTACAGGAGCAGAGAAGCAGAAGAGAGAAGAGACAGACTGCCACATGGTGTCTTCTTTAAAGAGAAAGGGTGGACATGGATTTACATAGTCATGCCTAGGGATGTGCCCCTCATAGGTAGAGTGTTCTGCCTGCACCTTGTTGACTTTACATGCCAGGAATTCTTATCTCACCCAGAGCCAAGTTGAGTTTACCAAGTGTCATACCAGGAGTGCTTACACTTCATCCTTGCTTCTAGCAAGGCTCTGAAAATTAAGTGTATCTGTCCAGCTAGGTCTGTGTTAGGTTGCAACTATGCAACTGAGGAGGATGTTGCTTTTTCCCATTTGGTTTTGCAGTTGTGAGTTTGGTAGTACCTTCAAATATCATCAGAAATGGTGAATCTATACAATGTAACTGTATTGACTTCTTCACCATGGCTGATTGCTGCTCTTGTGGTCTTTCTGAACACCCTCTAGCAACTACCATGCTTTGGTAATCCTCTACCATTGCTTAGAGGTCCAAATTGTACCTTTACAGAGCCTCTCTTCTGAGAGTCCTCCTTTTCCTCTTAGTTTTCCCAGCAATGTTGGATGGAAACTGCTTCCCATGTCTTGATCACTCATCCATGCTTTCAGTTGTCTTAGTGACTATATAGCAAATGTCCATTTTAAACTTTCTTGTCTTGTTGTTTTTGCTTCCTAACTGCAGTCTACTGCATTTAATTGACTAATTATGAACATTATTTTTCTTTTTTAAAAGAAGTATAAATCTTACAGCAATTAAATTGTTTTGACCTCTATGTGCTCATAACTTCACATGTCAATCTGCTGTAGTATTTAATTTAGAGCTGAGTTATTGAAAAAAATTCAATTTTTATCTTGATTTTCTTCTTGCTCTAGTTGTAATTTTGAATTTTCCCTAAATGTACCACTTTTGACTATTTATTCTTGTTTATGGGTGTGTGTGTGTGTGTCCATTAGACATGGTATGAATACTGACTGGTAAGGTGTGCAGAAACTAGGTGTTCTATCTGCTTCTGATGGTTAGTTTATCTACAGTTCTGGAGTTGTTTCCATTACCTCCTGGTAGAGAACAAAGACCCCAATTCTGGCTGGCAATAATAATTTACTTTTGACTTTTGAAATATTGCTATATATATGTATGTATTTAGAATTAATTACTTTTTTGATGAACTGAGCATTTCAGAAATATGCTTTATCTTCAGTATTTTATCTTTAATAGTATTTCACCCTAGTGAACTCTGCCCTATTTGCATAGGCAGAGCAGCCTGATTCGGGTCACTATTTACTTGCTCTATATTCTGCTCTCAGTCTTTCTGCATTCTTATTTTTGTAGGCTTCTTTTCTCTAAAAATTGTGGTGACTTTTTTGATGTACACATTAAAATAGTATTTCTACAACAAATGTGTTTAATTCTGTCACTTGGTTTACATTAATTACTTACTTGGAATTATTTTGGAATTATTTGACTCAGATAATTTAAGTTATAAAAGGTAACAAGGTTTGGAGGTGTTGCATAGGTAAGGACTAATGGTTGCTTATTAATTATCAAAGGAACCTTACTTTGCCTTTCACCTAGGGCCAAGAAAGACTTCCACATTTTTGTCTTAAAGAATGCAAGTTTATCTATTACTCTTTTTTACATGAAAGACTTTCTCTGTGTCTTTTGCTATTAGGATGTACTTACATATTCCCACTTTGTACTGGCCACTATATTTATTTCTATCTTCTTGTGCCCTGTATGGCTATTAGGTCAAATACCAAAGTTAACAGGGTTCATTACATACTTTCAAGGTAAATTTATCTAAATGCTAGCTTACCTCATAAGATTGTGTGTGTGTGTGTGTGTGAGAGAGAGAGAGAGAGAGACAGAGAGACAGAGAGACAGAGAGAGAGAGAGAGTATAGATAGCTTATTCTTGCAAATCAGTAGTAGATATATTAAGCAGAATTCTTAGTTTGTTTTGGTTGTTGTTGCTGTTTTGTAGTTTTTAAGTTTTCTAGGGCAATCAATGCATCCGAGGTCCAGAATGTATTTATACTTACAAAATGCTATACTCTACATACATCAGAATTCCAGCCTCCTGTCAGTCAGTAGGGACATGAATGGCTGAATTTGGGATGCACAGTGTCACACTACCTAAAACACACTTTTATTTCAGGCTATACCTGGGAAGTAAAAGTGCTACGATGGAAGAAGACCTGCTTCCATTATTGGAGGCTCCATAGAGGGAATCCAAAGCCTTCAGTAGAGTGGACTTTTGTAATTGTTTTCCCCAGAATTCTCCATCTTTGAAAATGCACCTCAGGCATATTTTGATAATCAATCATTGAGATTCTCTGTATTAT
Source organism: Sigmodon hispidus (assembly GCA_004025045.1). Lineage (NCBI taxonomy): Eukaryota > Metazoa > Chordata > Mammalia > Rodentia > Cricetidae > Sigmodon > Sigmodon hispidus. The sequence goes on from PVIH01001207.1 coordinate 124,211, forward strand.
CAAAAAATTTTGGAACAGCTAATTTACTAATGCTTTTTTTTTCTAAATCGATAACTTGTGTGTGAAATAACTGAACTGTAATATTAAGTTATGTAGATATTTAGAGGTGTCTTTGAAATGGTGTACAAACCACTTTAGTGAAACAAAGCAATAAAAAGCAAAACAGACAAAAAAAAGATTGGTTTTTAACCCAAGGAAGGAATAGGAAAGACACTTTTTAAACATCATGATGGAGAACACATTGTTGGTATTACACTGAAGTTCTCAAAAAATATTAACCAGGCTGATTTCACATTCCACAGAGGACAGAGTCTTTTTCAAGTAAGGGGAAAAAGAAAGAAGAAATAGACTGATTGCCAGCTGCCAGACTCCCTAGTTAGGAACCAAGCATTACTTTTAAATGTATGAGACCAGAACATCAAAAGATAGCAGCTAACGATATTCCAGTGGAGTGGAAATCTTCATATAAGCTTGGTGACTTATTTTACTCCTGAAGAAATGAGCGAATACTTTGCAAACTATGCCTTGGGACTCACTTTATATAGAAACTCATCTACTTAGGAAACAGTCAACAAACAGTATAACAAAAAGAGCCTTCCTTCCTCAGATGCTCTGGGATGCCCTAACTCTGCTTTCTGCCCTCCCACTTTCATCTGCTGCAAGCTTCAGATTCCCCAGAGGCTTCCCGGATGAAGCACAGACATGATGGGTCTAAAGGAACACCAAGGAGGTACCAAGATTGTGTACTTTCCTGTAAGATTTGCAATCTATACATCTGAAATTTTTCAAACCTGGGACAGAGGTAGGTTTTTTAACAGAGCTTGTAAAATATTTAACATGAAGGCTTCATCAAGAGGATCCTAGTAGGCCATTAAGTAGAAATTTGTGGTGGCCATAGTGCATCCGTGGGCATTAGCTGTGACCTACTGTGCTTTCTTCATCTGTAGCTGAGCCTAACTGGGCTTGAGGAGCTTTAGATTTTATCTTTTATGTTTTATGTATTTTAGAGAAAAGAGAAGTTTGTTTTTTAACTATCCTGAATGTTTTACTTTTTTATATGAAGTTTGACAGTGATTTTCAAAAACAATTAAAAATGCAAAAAACACACAAATAAAATAGATATATGTACAGAAAAGGCTATATAACAGGTAAATGAATGTACAGATTATAAATATGATGTAAGAACTATTTTCATCACTATAAGATAAAATATTTATTGGAAACTTTCACCATAACAACAAAGATGCAAATGAATATCATTCAGATAAAATCTGTTAGGCACAAAAATATAATTTTTACTGTATTCTTATATGGTAAATATTCAAAAAGTATGCCCTACCACTGGCCTAGACTATCTTAGGATGTTTGCCTTTGGAAGTAAAAAAAGAAGACACATGAATTTTTCTTATTTATATTATTTCTTATATTTTTAGTAGTGATTATTTACTAGGAACTTTATAATTTTTATAACTGCTTTTCTATGCATGTAAGGTGACGTCTCAAATTTTCAGAACCGAAACAGTGTCTTTCAAAATGTTCTATACCATAACTACTTCTCTGCTCTATCCAGTGTCACAATCATTAGTCACATATTCTGGATAATTTAAAGACTACAGATGAAAAGATGCAGAGGGTGAGGTCTGGGAAAAGAGCCCAGCATTTTTGTTACCTCTGGGAGTGTTAACCTCCATAATTTCCAACTGTACAGCTATCAGAAGTTCACCAAATTGCTTTTGAGTTCTAAAGAAGATCTCATTTCACAGACAGTACAGAAGAAGAAATAGCCTTGTAAAAGCATATCTGTACCAAACTATACGATGTATTGCTCACAGATGGGATAGGCAAAGCCAGAAAGTTCTGTCTTTACATTCTTATTTGCTCCCTCTATGCAGAATCTTTTTTGCAAACATATGGGCAGGGCACCCACAGAATTATGAGAGTCTCATAGATAATATTGTAAAATTAGTAACTGTAGATGGATACCTAGATATATGATAGATAGATGATAGATAGATAGATAGATAGATAGATAGATAGATAGATAGATATGAGTAGATAGTCAACAGAAGTCTGGAGTGTACATCTTTATTAGCTGTAATTGGAGTGAATACAGTCAGGTTCCACCACCAGCAGGTACTTCAGGTATGTAATGAGCCCCAGTGCATACACTCTGCTTTCCTCCCGTGATTTGGTTGATGTATACATGGAACCAAAAATACAATAAAGCTAGAGTTGTCTTAAATTCATCATCCCACAAAATCAATATTTTCCTAACATTCTTTCTCTTATTGGTGCAATTCCTAAGACATCCATTTTTATTAGACTATGTTATTTATTATGCTCTAATTTAGCATTTTCCCTTCTTTTGGCTTTTATTATTCTGCTGAGCTCTATGTTTTGTTATATTATCATTTGGATTAGTTCTAGCTAATATTATACCAAATATCTCAATGATAAATCCTCAGAAGTTTATGAATTATCCAGGCTCTTCCATATTCTGAGCTTCTAGAATATAAATATAAAAAGAAATAAATATTTGCATGATATATATATGTGTGTGTGAATAAAAACCTTTTTTGTATACATATATATGAGAAAATGTATTGATCTGATCCAAAAAAATATAAAAATTAGTTTGTAAAAATGGATTATAATAAACATAAATATAAAATATAAAATGCAGAATTTACTTTTAGCTAAAAAAAACAGATGAGACTATATATTATGCAGGAAGATTATTTTTTTCTCTTCCATTTCAATTCCTTCAAATTACAATCAGTACGAGCAAATTTTGTAACAATTAAGCTTACCTAAAAATCAAAAGAAGAAAAGATCATGGAAACTCTTACATAAAAGAAGATTGGCACAAGTAAATTAAAATCAGAAGAAAATGGACAGCAACATCTCAAATGGAAGAATCTTCTTTTGACTTCCTGGACAAGAAGGAATAAAAACATATTAAGTAAAACGGAAAGCTGTCTGTCTCCAAGACAGAAAATTGAAGGGACAGAAACTGCTAGAAAAAGGCTAATTTATCATCCACTTCATCTTTGAAGAAAGTAGGTGGAGAACAGAGATGAGGATCTCAACAGATGAGAAAAAGATTTGAGAGTAGTGGACACACACGGGCAAGCTTCTGCTCTGTCCGGATCAATATGCAAATATTAAAGTGACATTATTTATGGATCAGCAGAAGCTCTGAGGCAAAGGCAGTATCATGGAGAGAAAACATTCACTGTATGAGAGTGAATTCCACTGACACAAAGAGCTGCTGGAAAATGAGTAGTAACAAATTTTATGAGGTCCAACAAAAACAACAGACGGATAAATACAAGCAAAATGTTTGACTCCTTAGCTCTCCAAAGCCATGGTCAGCCCCCAAAACAAAGTGGTCCTTGCAGTCATAAGAAATGCTTCAGTATTCCTTGCAATTTTCTCACATTCTCTGCATCTATAAATGAGAGTGCTAAAAAACAAAATAGACTGGGCAGGATCTAACTCAAGGCAATTCTGAACACTAAAGTCAGAATGTATAGCAGCCTTCATGAGTAGGAAGAGGGATTTCTAACTGCAGCTCAGATTGTATAAATGAAGTTGTCCCCCCACCCCCTGACTTCTTGGAAAACCTTTTCAAGTATTTATGAGAGTACATCTCATGAGTTTTATGTCAGAAAGGTGTTACATGAGAAAAAGTATTTTTTCTTAGTTATTCTTACGTTACTGAGAGGGAAAGAGATTTGCACCAGGGCTTGGGAATTGAAAACTGATGGAGGTTATAGTTACTTTTGGGTTACTTTGAAGTGGAATGCATTTGTAAGAGAAGAGAGGAACAGAGCATTCATTTACATTTTGTTAAATATTATTTCAAAGCTATATTACTTCACTATTCTATTGATGCAGTAGAATTTTACTTGTGCTCACTGTGTTTATTAAGCATGTATTTTATTTTGTAAATGTTACAATAGCCATTGTACAAAAAGTAGAATTTAATAAGAAGAGTAGTAGTTAATATTCGTGACTTTTTATTTTATGTCAGTTACTAAGCTAGGTGTTACACAAACATCTGCATCTCTTTTTTACCAAACTCCAAGAAAACTGACTGAGGAACCAGTCTGAGTAAAAGTCTGGTATTCAAACCTTAGCTCTAGTGAATTCCACAATGTACCCTTGTCATTGTCCATGCTACACACTCATATTTGAGAAAGAATAAGAATTCTTCATCGTGAAATAGTGGTTCTCAACCTTCCTAATGTTATAACCATTTAATACAATTCTTCATGTTGTGGTAACCCAAAGCCGTAAAATTATTTTTATTCCCTCTTCATAACTATAATTTTTGTTCCTGTTATGAGTCATAATGTAAATATTTTTGGAGATACAGGTTTGTCCAAGGAGATAAGACCCACAAGTTGAGAACTGCTGATCTAGAATCTCTCAATCTCATGTGTATTCAAGCAATATCATTTATTATTATATTCTACCTATCCATGGAATATGACCTACATTATATATAAGTATTCACTGGGCATGAGCAAAACTTGAAATTCAGATTGGTAAGTAAAGTGTTTGTTGTGCAAGTGGGAGACTATTGAGTTTGCATGCACCCTTTTAAAAACTGGGGAGGATGCCCCAGGAGCATCCATGGAGGCCTTTGACCAGCCAGACTAGTCAAATCAGTAAGGTTTAGGTACAGGAAGGGACTCTGTCTTAAAAACCTAAGATTGAGGAAAACATCCGGACATCATCTTTTTGGCCCCAAATATATATATATACATATGTACACATGTTTGCACACACACCTGCATATATCAGATACACAAACATAAGCACAGAGCAAATGATCCGGTGAAAGCACAAATTTTTAAAAAGAAACTTTAAAAATTTTGTTAAGACCACAAAACACTTGCTCCAAAATAAAAGTATAGCCCACCTATCAAGAGACAATTCATACTAAATGCTGATTTGTTTTAATTCCTAAATTTTTAATCTCAAAACTTGAAAGCTGCTAACTTAACAGGCAATTTTAAGCTTAAGAGAGTACTAATAACAATTGCCTTTGGAGTGGACATGCAGCAATTATCTTTTGTCATCTGTAACAATACTATCAAAAATATACTTTTGCTGAAAAACTTCCCTTATAATTACATGTGAAAAGGAAATAAAAGATACCAATATAAAATTATATCCATAAAGAGGTTAATTACAGAACTAGTTTAAAATAAAAAAAATGGACACAATATAATTGTCCCAAAATATAAAAACCTCAAATAGAAAGCCAAATATAATGGAAAATTCTATGGGTACTAAAGCTATGTTTCTTAGAAATATTTAGAAAACGAGCAAAATATACATTGTTAAATAAAAGAAGCAATGTGTAAAATAAATGCGCCTCCTGGTTTCAATTTATATTCATGTTTATGTATTTATATATTCATATGTATTCATGTGCTGTGAATTTGTCAATATAGACATTAAAATGTCAGCAACTTCATGCAAGAAAATGTCAACAGTGTTTAAGTAATAAGGTTATAAATGATTGGGACTTCCAGGTAAGATGGCCTCCACATGCTCTTGTGAAGAATAGTCTGAAGGAGAGAAAGTACACTTCATTCCAAAAAGAGAGTGAGCTTTGAAAATTCATGTAGGTAGTGACAGGCTATCTGGGAAGTGCAGAGAAGGAAAAAGATATCAAAAAGTTAAAGGTGGAAGGAGAGGGAAGCATTGCACAGCTCCGGCCATGTGGCTCTCTGATTGCAGCTGAGGATGCAGGAGCCTCAGCAGAGAATCCAAGTGGCCCTGGCTGTTATGGGTTTGGGTAAGAGAAGGTATATGTCAGCAAAAGAGAGAATCCTACCTAGCTTGTCACTTTGAATAACTCAAAGAATACTGCCCAGACATGATCTTGTAAAAGATCCTATTAAAACAGAGAAGTTTAGGTCCTGAGAGACAATCAAATTTAGGAAGCCTAAATTCTCCCTGCTATAGTGCTCATCTAATAGACAGCATTGAACACCACTGTAAAATAGGAGACCAGGACGTCAAGAAGCTGGAGAAATTAGAGAGCAGGAAAGCTTAGTTGAACCAGTCCTGTACTGAGCCTGGTGGAAAATCTCATCATCTGGGTAACCCAGGAATTTGATGGTGCTCTATCTAAGGTCACTCTTTGTATCAACCTTAGAGCCATTTACTGGTATTTACTGCTATAGAGTTATAATATACGTTATAGAATTATGATGCTCCAGTACTCTGCCATCCATGGCTGTGCCCCTCAAGCAGTGTGAATATTGTAGAGGTCCAAAAACTTTTTTTTATCAGTCGTGTACTTTCTTCTCACACACTCAATGCATTTGGAAAATATGTCCCCTCAAGAACATTAGTAACCATATAGGTGGTAGCATCTAGAGAGTCTTAGGAAGAGGAGAGAACCAGACAACAAGTCCAGCCAACAGATTTTAAAACCAAGAACAGGCAGCAGAAGCCCATGGAATACAAAAAAGAAAACCATAGAAGCGAAGACAAGATATATATGTAGTAGGTGCAGTACTAAGGTAAACCATAGCAAAGAGCTTATATATTCAACTGATCCTTCCCCTCCTCTGTGTCCAACTAGTCTCCAGGCCTTCATGCCCCCTTTCTTTCTATTTATTACATCTTGAGCAATATTTTAGTTTTACATTATTTTTTAAAGTAGCTGTTTTTATTTTCCTTCATATGGTCATCTAATTTTTCAAATATATTTTTCTCTTCAGGATCATTTTTCTATCCTCTTTGTCTTTTTTTGTTTCCCCTTTTTATTGTTTACACATATCTGCATTTTTCTCTTTCCAGTACATTTTTAGTAACAGTTTTACTTTATCTTATATTTTAAGTGATGGTTATGTTTTCACCTTTGTTCCCATATTTAGATCCAATTTAGTTTTGAACCTTCTTTGGTTCTTATATTGGATTAAATATATATGTATACTTAATAAAAAACATTAAATTATTTTTATTTTATTATCTAGTTAAGTCAATTTCATATGAGAATATAATCAAGGTCACTCACTGCTGAAATGACCATATCCCTACGTAAGATTTCATAGAAAAGTCACTTCTATTTGGAGGACCCAGGATGTTGACTAAGATGCATAACTTGGAGACAGTATGAAGAAAAGCTACTGTACAAGATAAAAACTTCAACTGTGGTGATGTTGTATGAGATTTCCAAACCTGTCTAGGTCAGAGGTCCGACACACCCATGGTCCCTTTCCCCCCAAAAAATGACTCAGATGCTTATATTAATTTCATCCTGTTTGTCCTATGTCTCAGGCACATTGCTAGCTAACTCATTCATCTTAATTCAACCCATTTCCATTAATCTATTCTGCCATGTGGCCCATGGCTCCTAGCTCGCCTGGGTTCTACATGCTTCTTGAGCGGCTAGATGTAGTCTGTCTGACTCAGCACTCTTCCTACCTAAATCTCAACTTCCCCACCTACTTCTACAGTGCCCAACACAGGCCAAAACCGTTCTTTAATTTACAACATACAGAGGAACATTCCCACCACATGGTGATATATCGTATATTTAATAAAAACAAAATAGTCTGGACTGCCGTAGGACAGAGCCATCTCTCCAGCCTTTTGTTTTGTTTTGTTTTTCTGAGACCGAGTTTTCTGTGTAACAATCCTGACTGTCCTAGAACTTGCTTTGTAGACCAGGCTGGCCTCGAACTCACAGATATCCTCCTGCCTCTACCTCTCTAATGCTGGGACTAATTGCATGTGTCGTCACTGCTTGCCTTTTAGGCCTTGAACTCACAGAGATCCAGCTGGATCTCTGTCTCCCGGGTGATGGGATTAAAGGCATGGGTCACCATCCTCTGACCTTCATGGCTTGGCTGTGGGTGATCTGTCCTCTGATATATTCAATATATCACCACAATCTACAAAGATGAAACATTGTAAAGCATGATAATGAGACCAAGAAAAGATTAGGCAGGAGGGTAACTGTAAAAAAGTCCTGGATTTGAAGGACCTAGAAATAGAGCCAGTGCAAACTCTTGACATTAATGGAGAAGGAACATTGAGCAGTAATGGTTCAATGAAGATCATAGCTAAAATGGCCTGGACTCTCCTTGAACTTGTTGATTCGTCCATCTAGAACATAAATTCTCCACCTAACTATGTATCAGGTCTTCTTTTATTTTGATAAAAAGTCAGATAAATCAGCACAGAGCCTCTGCCTTTAAAGGCTTTACATCTAAAAAGGAAATACACTCATGGGTTTATTTAACCATACCCTTCCCTGATTTTCACTCAAAACCATAAAGAACTTCTGGGATCATAATCTGAAAGCAGTAACAGAAAAGTGTCCATTTGTTCAATGAAAGGCAATTTAGAGTTGGTTAATCTCTCATTTGACTAGTTCCACTGTATCTTCTTATATACCTACTAAATAGTCTATTTTTCATTGGTCTTCCAAACAAACTATTTCTTTGTCCTACCTCACTGTCAAAATGCTACTGGCTTTCTTTTTTAAAATTTTTTATTATGAATAAAGTCACATTTTCTATCTGTGTATATCCTTATTCAAGGTCCCTTCCTCCTCCCACCACCTCAGATCACTCTCTCTTCTCCACATCTCCGCATCTCCTCCCAAACAAGGGCAGGAGGTCCCATGGTCCCAATATGGCTTAGTTGAGCATCCACTCCTGGCAGATCCAGTTTTCTCCCCCTAAGATCGAGACTGGGTCAGGTGTTCCTCTAGAAGGAGTGGAATCCAAGGTGCCTGTCCAAGGTGTTTCAGATCCAAAGCTGTTCAGTGGATGTGCTTTGCAGCTTGGACATTCTTTGCTTTTTGCTTTTTTGTTTGGAGTCCACTAATGAGTGAGTACATTCCCTGCTTATCTTTCTGAGTTTGAGATACCTCGCTCAGCTACTGGCTTTCTATATCAGACACTATATTGCTAGAAGTCCCACACAGACAAATTCTTTTGTGTCTCTGACATTTTAATTGTAGGGTTTTTCTATGTTTCTTCTGGGAGTTTTAGAGACCCCTATATTTTCACAAATTAATATGTCATAAAATTCCCCTAAAAATTACAATAAAGAATGAATGAAGAAACCATAAATGAAGCAGCAAGATCTGTAATGATTTTATAAATATAATACAAAAGTAGTTGATAAAATTATTAAAATAAATCCTGCTGCATCATCATCAATGGACTCATTCACTTGCTTATTCATCAATATTATTTATATAAAGTAGCATTTTTAAACTAAGGTCACAAAACATATGTCAGCCATAAAGTCATCTTAGTGACCCATCAAAATTTTAATATATTAATGAAAAAATAAGAAAAATATTAAAGTATGTGCTACAAAGTATTGTGTTTTTGAAACTCTTATATGTATACACATGGGAACTTTTATTGTATTGTGAAGCAGAACAATTTCTGACAAATGTCATGAGCAAAAACAGCTGAAAGACACTTATTTTAAAAATGTGATATATCCCTGTCATATCTAAGGTCATAAAAGAATGTGGCATGCTACTTCCTGAATATCTCCAAATTTCTATGTCCTGTAGAGAGTCATTTTCTTTTCTTTTCTTTTATTTCATTTTTACACTGATTGACATAGGGCCCAGGCATATAATTTGCTAACTCCTTTATCATATTATTTGCTAACTCCTTTATCTGAACTAATCCATCCTGCTCAGCCGTGCAGCTCAGTACCTTTTCACAGAGCAGCATTTCCTCTGCATCTTCTGGCAGCTCCAGTGACTCTGGCATCTGTGTCTGGCATCTCTCTCTGCTCTGAGATGTTCCCAAGTTTTCTTAGCCTGGTAGCCCCACCCATACTTCCTGTTATTTGGTAGAATATGCAACTCTTAATCCCAGGATCATGGGTTCAAGTCCTATGTTGGGTGCCATTTGTTGTAAATGATTTTGGCCCAGACTTTCCGGACCTGGATCAGAGGTTTGGCCCCATTCTCTGCTCCACTTAGCCTCTAATAATAACACACAGACATATATTATTTTTACATTGATTGACCTAGGGCCCAGGCATACAACTTGACAGCTCTTTCATCTGAACTCAACCTATCTTGTTCACCGGTGCAGCTCTGTACCTTTTCTCAGTGCAGCATTTCAGCTTCTTTCCTCTGTGACTGCTACTGTCTGCTCCTGTGTCTGTGGCAACTCTCTCTGGCGGCTCTCTGCCATCCTTCTGGCATTTGTGTCAAGAGTCATTTTCTCCTCATGTCCATTACAAGCATTATAAGTTAGATTTCTTTTCAGCCATAATTTTATCACAATGTAGGTCATGAGCACATGAACCATGTTAAAATGTGAGTGCCGAGATGTCAGTTCTTTTCTCCTATAAGACCATTCATCTGTTACTTTTGGCAACCCCAAAAACAGAGCAACTCAACTCATACTCACATGACATGATAAATTATCTTGATTTTGAATCTTAAGTGTTGTACTTGGGCACAGAAGCAATCACAAATACTGAACTTGTAAAAATATAGGGAACTTTCAAATTATATTCATAATACAACTACATGGGTTGACAAATTATACCATTCAGGATAAAGGCCGTGTCTTTTTGCTGTTTATACCACTGCCCCCTGACCATCACTGGCTTAAAGTGAGAGTTCAGGAAGGTTTAATTGAATGGATATGTTTGAGAAACCTTAATAAGGTAATATATTGCACATCTCTTTTGTGTCCATTTGCAGCCTAAGATCTAATCATCATCATTGTTTTAAAGATTTCTTCTGAATCACCATTGGCAGTCTCTTGACTATGGCACTTATAGCATGTGAATCAAATTTGGAAATACTTAAATCAGATTTCTTCTTATCATCTCCTGTGTATTTAATTCCATTATTCTATTAATCCCTTCTATCTCCCAAATCTTCCAATTTTGAGAACATAATAAACCTCTGAAGCATCTTACAAATTTTGTACCCTAGAACTATGCTATCAAACTTCTCCAGAAATGAATAGCTTTTTTTAAGAGTAGCAAAAGTTATCCTATAACACCATGCAAGCCACAACAGATCAAGGTACGCTGGTACTCACAAAAGTATAGGTACTACCAAGTAGGGTAAAGATTCAGATAAACCAGGTTTAGGTTCTGCCACTACTGACCAAGTGACTGGTGTAATTACTGCAGCTTCGTAAAGGAATTTGTGAAAGGGAGAAACAAATAAGCTTCGAAGTTTATTGCCACAGCTGCCACCATATAAATAGGATTTGGCATATATAATATAGCTCTTAATTGATCATTACTATTGTTACTGGACTGAGAATTCAGCACAGATCTGAGCAGTATTATTTTTAGTTGAGGCTTGAAAGATAAACAACAAGTTTTTGCATGAAAACCTATGAATACTAACATTTATAAAGATTCTTTTCAAATCTGGGAAGACAACTAACTCAATAAAGGGCTTGCTATATAAGCATGAGGACCTGAATTTGATCTCAAAGCCACATAAAAAGAGCCGAGGATATTGCCACATCTTTATAATCTCAGTACTGAGGAGGCAGAGACAGACAGATCCAGGGACTATTGGGTAGCCAGCCTAAAATAAAATAGACAGTTAATCCTAGGCAATAAGAGACCTTGCTTCAAGGAAAAAGAAAGTAAATAGTGGACGGCTTCTGATGGATAGTTGTTGGCCTTACGAGATGATGACACCCTACCCCCTTACAGAAAACTTTTAAAGCAAAAGATGTATGGAGGTATAAACACAGTATCTAAAACAGCCAGGCAGAGCAGAGGGTTGTATAGATGAAAATCCTTTGAGGCTATTCAGTGAATCTCCACTGTATAATTTTTTCACTTTAACTTACTCAAAACATGCTGAGGAAACCACAGAAGAGTGCATTTGTAGGTTACTAAGAAGTCATACCAAAGACCATTCAATAAAGATACTTGGTGGTAAGCCAGACAACCTGTGTTTCTTCCATCCCTGGGACCCACTTAGTGGAACTGAAAAACTAATTTCCCCAAATTTGTCCTGTGATCTCCATACACATGTCATGGCAAATGTACTTCCTCTTCATATGTGCATGCACAGTATGAATTTTTAAAAATGTAGAAAATAAATGTAGAATAAAGAGTAGAATAAAAAAATAAATGTTTAAAGAAAACACATTGAGGTAAAAATAAATTTATCAAAAAATAATTATCTAGCCAGAAAATTTATATCAGATAGAATAATTTCAAAATCAAGTTCAAAGGAGTTTAAATTTATCTCATAGATGACTATTCATGGGCATATATTTGGGCCAAGGAAATTAGATTTAAGAAAGAATGGAATGGCCCTGATAGGAACCATTATAGTTAAGCAGGAAA